>JARBWK010001289.1:0-20007 GCA_030556195.1 Anolis apletophallus | reverse complement strand
GTGTTATTTTTTCCCAAAAAAAAAAACCTGAAGAAGACCTCAGAACACAGAGATATACAAATCCATCCAACAGATCCCCCTTTCAAAGCAAGGTGTTTGAACATGTGGGACTGCAAAACAAGATGTTCTTAAAGGGGGAACACATTTTGCACCCATTTAAGTCTGCAGTTCAGGGAACAACCTGATTCCCCTGACCAACAACCTATTATTGCGAAAGATGAGGGAATACAGTTTATATGCCGCCCTGATCAGATACTAGGCCCCCCTCTGCAGAATGGAAGTGGGAGTCACTGTGTAATACTGATACATCTCCTTTCTACAAGGCAAATTTTTAGAGCAGGCATGGGAAAAATTTTGGGCCCCCGGTGTTTTGGATTAACTCCAAAATTTCTAAACCCTACCAAAGTTTGTCCATCCGGCAGAGGGTAACTTTTGGGGGGTTTCCCAAACTGAGCCCAATGGTATTAAGGTGTAGGATGCCATAAGATTTCATCCTATCACAAGGTTTTGTAGTGGACAGGGTCTTTTTTAAGGGGTTGCCCCATTATGGGGTCTTCCCTTGGAGGTCCAATTATAGAAAACGCGGCTGAACTGAGCATCAAATTAAACCGTGTTTTATTAAAGTTTTGGGCAACCTTTTTTCCCCAAATTTCAAAGGGCATGGTTTTAACGTTTCAGCTTGTAAAATTTTTAATATGCTTTCAGTCTTTTTAAATTATTCTTATTGTTTAAAATTTTAAAATATTTTTAAATTGTTTTTGTTTTATTTTATGTAAAAGGAATACTTGATATATATGGGATATAAATATTTTAGTAAAATAAATAAATAGTAAAAAAGAATGGTTTGTTGGATGATATAAAACGAAAAAAACGGGTCTTTTTAAAAAAGCCTTTCTGATTTTTTGATGTTTAAGCACAAAAAAATGACCCACAATAATTACACCTATATGCGATGACTGAAGTTCAAAATTCCTTTTTAAATTGGGTTCCCGTGATGACTTACACTCAGTATGATTTATTTTTAGGTGGTTTTCCAAAAATTTACAAAAAAAATTCCAAAAGAAGACTCAAAAAGATATGATCATTTTGATTTCTTCCCATAACATTTTTTAAAGGAGCATTGGATTGGTTTTACACAATGTATTGTCAAAGGCTTTCATGGCCAGAATCACCCGAGTTGTTGTGAGTTTCACAGGGCTGTATGACCATGTTCCAGAAGCATTTCTCTGAGGTTTCACTCCAGATTTATGGCAGACATCCTCAGAGGTTGTGTGGTCTGCAGGAAACTAGGAAAATGAGGTTTATATATCTGTGAATGTCCAGGGTGAGAGAAAGAAATCCTGTCTGTTTGAGGTAGGTGTGAATGTTCACTGTACACCTTGATTAGCATTTAATGGTTTAGCAATTTCAAGGTCTGGCTTTAAATCACTATAACAGTAAAAAAAGAACAACACTTGCAAAACAGGGAATTCCAAACAAGAAACACCAATCAGGACAGCTAATCACCTCCCAACAGGATTCCCATGAACTAAGATTATGTTATCTTCAAAATCATAGGCCATGGTCACTCCAAACTGTCATTGCACTATTCCATAGTTCTCTGTAGGTTACTAACTGAACCCTTTGATCCCCATTCACATCGCAGCTCTTTTCCTGAAGGTCAGGGAGGAGGGGTGATCTAGTTTTGTTAGGGAGAGAATTCTATAACGGAGGGGCCACCACTAAGAAGGTCTGTCTTCTCCCCCATCAGTCGCACCAGAGAAGGAGGTGGGACTGAGAGCAAGGCCTCCTCAGAAGATCTTAACATCCTAGCTAGCTCATAGAAGCTAGCTAGGAAAACTGGCCTGGAACCATTTAGACTAGAGCTTTATAGGCTAAAGCCAGCACTTTGAGTTGTGCTTGGTAGCAGAGACTGGCAGTCAGTGGAGCTGACGTAACAGAGGAGTTGTGTGCTCCCTGTACCCTGCTCCGATGAGAAATCTAGCTGCCGCCCATTGGACTTCTTGACTTCGAACAGTCTTCAAAGGCAACCCCACATAGAGCATGTTGCAGTAGTCTCATTGTCGATGTGACCAGAGGAATATAGAATCAAAGCACTCCCAGGGGGTAAATTCTGATCAGAAGGGTTTTACCTTTGCTTTCCCCCCTGAGGCAGAAAGAGTGTGACTTGCCCAAGATCACACTTTCCATGGCTAAACGGGGATGCAAACTCTGTTCTTGGTTTGTAGGCGAACACTCTTAATCATTATTACACTGTGGTAGTTCACTAATACTGAACTGATGTTTGTGAGGTTTTTAAAATCTCTGTGGAATATCTCAGTCACAAGGTAAGAAAGTGCCCATGAAAAAAACCCTGGTGTACACTTTTAGCATTCCCTGTGTTTTCCACTTTTTTGCTTTAAAGGCAAATGTGCATCCCACTGAAACTAGAAGGCTGGATGTCCTTCGTCTCACTCTGTCTTTGGCTACAGCAATCTCCCTTTAGCTTTTAAAGTCCAAACTTTCTATTAATGGTCAACAAGGGAAATGTCTGCAAGGCTGAATCCTTTTCAAACAGTTCAAAAGCCTCCCATTATTACTATATGCAACCGTCTTCAAGGTCCCATTATCTATTCTCTCACCAACCAGACAAGCCTCAGGAACACAGCAGGAGAAGTTACACATGGTTCACTATTGATTGTAGATCAAGCTTTCTGAAATTTCCAGCTTTTTTTTTAAGCAAGTTAGACTTTGCTGTGGACAGAATTCAGCCCAAGGGTCTTTATTCTAATTTGGGAAGAATCAAGTGTGCTTAACAAAAGTGGCAGCCTGGAGGAAATGTGGAGTGAGGCTGAAACTATGCTTCACCAGAACTCCCAGGTGCAGTCTTGGGTACATTCAACTGTCACTGGATGCTTTGGTTTATATAGAGAGAGGGGGACGGACTCACACTTAAATGTTTTTTCCCCAAAATTATAAAAAGTTCATTTTCCATAAAAGGAAGAAGGAAGGAAGGAAGGAAAGAGAGAAAGAAAACAGTAAAGATTAATTCTGTCCACAGCAGTCTACCAGATGCCTCTGGAAAGCCCACCAGCTGGACTCTCTTGTGTTTGTTCCTCAGCAACTAGTATTTAGGAATGTGTCTAAACATGGAGCCATTGTGCTAGTTGCCACTGGTAAGACTTCACCTCCATGAAAATTCTTTGAAAGTCAGTTAAAATAGTGTGTTCCTAGCCACATCTTAAGAAGACAAGATCAAAGTAATAGACATGATGAATCATATCATAGACTTTTTTGCTCATTATTCTTCCTACACTGTATCCTATGGGAAGCCTGCAAGCAGCACATGAAGGCAACTGTACCTTCCAGCTCATCTATCTCAGTAATTGGTATGTACAAAGAGCCAATGCCAGAAATATAGCTTAATAGTATAATATTAGAAAATGTTGACCATTTTTGCTACCTTGGCAGCCATCTCTCCACAACAGTCAACATTGGCACTGAAATACAACACTGCCTGAGAGCTCTGCGAAGTGCAACATTCTTCCGAATGAAGCAGAGAAAATGTTTAAGGATTGGGACATCCATAGGAGACCAAGGTGCTTGCTTATAAAGCTACTGTCCTCCCAACCCTGTTATACACCTGCGAAACGTGGACTGTCTAAAGACATCACACTCAACTTCTGAACGATTCCATTAGTGTTTGCCTCCAAAAATCCTGCAAATATCTTGGGAAGACAGGCAAACAAATGTCAGCGTGCAGGGAAGAAGCAAAGACCGATCAACACTGAAAAAGATGCTCTACACCACCAGCTCCGCTTGACTAGACCAGTGTTTCCCACCCTTTTTGAGCCGCAGCACACTTTTAACATTAAAAATCTGGGGGCACACCACCAACCAAAATGACACAAAAATGACACTCTAACACAGTAAAGAACGGCTGGGGGTTGGTGGTCTGCTGGGAGCAGCTGCTGGGAGTGCCAAAGCCGGGGAGGAGGCGGAGCCAGGCTGCGCCATGCCCCCGCCCCTACCCCCAGCTGCCTCTCCCAGCAGCTGCTCCAGCCTTGAGGGGCAGTGCCAAAAGGCCAGCGGTGCCAGAGCCAGCACAATGCTGGCTTGGCACTGTCCCCTCATGGCTGGAGAAGCTGCTGGGAGTGCCAAAGCCGGGGTAGGGGGAGCCAGGCCGTGCCATACCCCGCCCCTCCCCCAGCTTCACCTCTCCTACAGAGGAGGAGTATGAGTGGTGGATGGGCCAGTGGGCGGGCTCCTCCACGCGGCTTCAACGAAAGTGAGGGGCAAGAGTCATGGTGGGAGTCATGGCGGATTGGAGGCTGGCTGGGGAAACGGCCCGAGGCGGCGCCCCCAGTCCTTCTTCTTTTTTCTTTGCCACTGCCTGGCCCTTCCTCCTCCCCCAAGCAGCAGGAGTTCAGCAGGAGGGGGAGGAAGGGGGCAGAGAGCTTTCTCACGGCACAGCAGGAGATCCGTCACGGCACACTAGTGTGCCACGGCACACTGGTTGAGAAAAACTGGACTAGACAGTCCAAATGCCCGATCACTGTCTCCCAAAGCAGTTACTCTACTCCCAACTCAAGAATGGAAAACAGAATGTTGGTGGACAGGAAAAGAGATTTAAAGTCAGGTTTAAAGTTAACCTTTAAAACTGTAGCAGAGACACTGAGAACTGGGAAGCTCTGGCCTTTGAGCACTCTAACTGGAAGTCAGCTGTGACCAGCAGTGCTGCAGAATTCAAAGAAGCAAGAATGGAGGGCAAAAGAGAGAAACGTGCCAAGAGAAAGGCACATCAAGCAAACCCTGACTGCCACTGCCTTCCACCCAGAAACCAATGCCCTCACGATGGAAGAACATGCAGATCAAGAATTGGGCTCCACGGTCATCTAGGGACCCACCACCAAAACACTACACTTGGAAGGCCATCATATTCAGACAATGAGAGATTGCCTAAATAAGTTAGCATACAGAGACACACTTCCTTTGACAGAGGAAGTGTCATACAGCTATCCTCACTAGTATCCACTGATGGTCCTAACTTTCATCAATTTCTCTAATCCTTTTTCAGGTTAGGCAAGTTGACAGTCATCACTGTATCTTTTGGCACTAAATTCTGCAGCAATTAATGACATTGGGGGAGCGGTGGTGCAGTGGGTTAAACCACTGAGGTGCTGAAATTGCTGACCGAAAGATCGGTGGTTTGAATTTGGGGAGCAGGTGAGCTCCCGCTGTTAGCCCCAGCTTCTGCAACCTAGCAGTTTGAAAACATGCAAATGTGAGTAGATCAATAGGTACTACTCCAGCGGGAAGGTAACAGTGCTCCATGCAGTCATGCCAGCCACATGACCTTGGAGGTGTCTAAGAACAACACCGGCTCTTTGGCTTAGAAATGAAGATGAGCACCAAAGGGGGAAAACATTACCTTTACTTAATTAATGAACTGTGTGAAGAAGTCCTTCCTTTACATTTATGGCAGCAGATTCCATAAATAAATTGTAAATTGTACAACAAAGTACCTTCTCCTAATTTGAAGCTACTGCAAATTAGTTGACCCAAGTTCTTGTGTTTTGAAATGGGAAAATCTTTACTCTCATTATCACCTTTTAAAAAAAGATGAATTAACCTTTACAGATGTGTCCTTATTTGTAGCTATATCTTCAGCCTCAGCAGATTAGTTAAAGCACTTAGAAGCATAGTTCTAAAGGCAGCAAAATTATGGACCTCATTATATTAGGGACCATTTAAAAACCAGCATTATACTCCAAAAGTATGAGAAAATTGGGTTTTCCTTATTTGATTAGAAAAATAACAACTTGTTTCCAAAACTAAAAAGGGAGGGTAGGACACACAGATTTTTTAAATAAAAAACCCCAGAATTTAGCAAACTATGGAAGTGATAGGTCACTTTATCTGTAAAATGTTTTCAAATTAAATGTGAGTTATATTATGCTAATTTAGGAAAATTGTTTTATTTGATTAACAAATACTATTTCTGCACATTTCACAAGCACTGTGTAGAAATCTGCTGTGTCCAGACAGAATAATCTTATGTTTATATATACATGGGATGCTGAGTCCTGCAGCCTCATATATTTTTAGAGTACAGTTAACATCATTCCCCACAGTAATGAAAACGTTAGAAACGTCAGATCTTCTGGAAATTGTTTCATCCTGAATGTAATATTTTCCCTGTTGACAGAAATGTAATGGAACCATGTAGTTCAGGAAACAAAGCCGTTCTTCAAAGGAGAGCCCAGATACACAGTTAGCAGGTTAGGCCACAATGCCTTACATAGAAGTGAAAGATTTTGACTGCGGGTGGTTATTAGAAAACCAAAAAGGCTTTCTGAGGAACAAGACAAATGATCTTTTTCTATGGAACACACAGGTTTATTACAGTCACTACGGGAAACGACATTAAACTGACCCCGAAGGAAGAAAACCAGTCTTTTCTTTTCCCTCTTTTCTTCTGAAAGCTGCCAAAGAACACCACTTTTTTATTTCATCTAAATTCAACTAAACTAGCGCCGCATGTTTTGGAGAAGCAACTGTTGCAGTTGCCTCTTTAATGTGAGAAGGGATACTTGTATACTTGGATATTTGATACCCGACTTGAGTCGCTGTATAGCTGAGAAAGGCAGGCTATAAATATCGTAAATTAATAAATTAATAAATTAAATACATAAATAAATTGTATAACTTGAGGACAGGTTTTGGTCCCAAAATAATGGATTTTATTATGACTGGTTGATACATTGAGGGTAAATCTTAAACAAATATTGTCCTGGGTTGTTGTTTGTTTTTGGGCTGTATGGCCATGTTCCAGAAGCATTCTCTCCTGCCGTTCCGCCTGCATCTATGATAGGCATCCTCAGAGCTAATCAAGGTGGCCAATTGAAACATTCACACTTGCCTCCAACAGACAAGAGTTCTTTCTCCCACCCTGGACATTATTCCACAGGTATATAAACCCCATTTTCCTAGTTTCCAACCTCTGAGGATGCCTGCCATAGATGCAGGCGAAACATCAGGGGAGAATGCTTCTGGAATATGGCCATACAGCCCGGAAAACTCACAACAACCCAGTGATTCCAGCCAAGAAAGCCTTCAACAATAAATATTTCCCTCTTCTTTTAAAAATGCATAGAGGTAACATACATACATAAGAGCTAAAGAGAATTGTGGCACTTCAACAGGCATCGTCTACATAATTACACTACACATGTTCAGCATGCTCACAGTGGAAGAGCTAGAAACTTGCTCTTTGTTTTAAACTCAAAGCCAGGATCCTTAAATTCTTAAGAAACTAAGATCCTTTGTACACTGCCATATAATCCAGTTCAAAGTAGATAATCTGGATTTTATATGGCAGTGTAGAAAGGACCTTTCTACACTCTGAACAGATTTTCAGCTTCCATGCTGACTTGTGGGGAAAAAATTCTAATTCCCCCTTGTGCCCCAAAAGAGCACATGAAAGCATTTAGTGATTCGGATCATTTTATCTGCTGGCTGTTGACAACTAACAAGAAGTATAGCCTGTGACTTAAAATACTCCCAAACATTACAAAAACAGGTAAAGGCTGTCAAATAGATCTACATTTCTAGTATATTTCACACTCAGTAATGCCTCCTTGTAGATGTGTCCCGCATCAACAACACTTAGCTGCAAGCAAGCACTAACATGAACGTCCCTTTGTTGTTACTTTCAAAGACCCCCAAGCACTTCTGTCATGCAGCTTACCCTTAAATGCTGACATCATATAAACAAATCTGTGATGGCTTGGCCTGGATTCACCTTCATGAGAGATGATGACAGTGATTGGAAAGAAGCCGGGTATTGATATGCCTTAAAATGCAATAAGCCTGTGCTAACCATGGATCACAATTATCTTAATTGTTGTATACAGTGGGCCCTTGCTATCCTACTAGGTTTTGGGTCCAGGAGTTCCCAAAGATAACAATTTGACGAATGGTAAAGTCCCATTATATGCAAAGGCAAAGCAAGGATTATAGGTAAAGTCCCATTATATGCAAAGGCAAAGTAAATTATATAATATTAATATTGTGCTATGGCAATAATATATATTGTATTTACATTTTACTTGTAAGCTGCTCTGAATCCCCTTCAGGGTGAGAAGGGCAGCATATAAATGCCTCGAATAAATAAATAAATAAGGTTTTTCTTGAATATATTTGAGCAATGGTTAGTTGAATCCACTGATGCAGGACATGTTGTAATGGAGGACCAATTGTACCAGGTTCCTCAACCAGCATAACAAATATAGACAATAATGCTCATTGCGTTATTGATCTCCATTGATAAAATGATAAAAACAAACTAAAAAACAATCAAACAGGAAAGATACAGATGCAGGACGCCTGACAGCAGTACACGTGGAAAAGATCTTGGAGTTCTTGTGGACAAGTTAAACATGAGCTTAGAAAGCCAATGGGATTTTGGCCTATAGGGCGCGAATGGAATAAAGAGCATGTACTTTTTGTTCACTGTGTGTAAAAGGCATTGAATATTTGCCTCATATGTGTACAGTGTTCCCTCGCTACTTTGTGGTTTGCTTATTGCGGACTCGCTGTTTCGTGGATTTCAAAAAATATTAATTTAAAATATATATCATGGTATTTTCACTGTTTTGTGGGGTTTCCAATGGGCTTACCCTCCTCAGTCCTCCCTCCCTCCAGCCTTGAAGGGCCTTTCCTTCACTTTAAGTTTATAAAGACATAAAATAGTGTATAACTACTAAAATAATGTATAAATATTAAAATAAATAGAGTATTCCTACATTGCGGGTTTTCACTTACTGCGGGAGGTCCTGGAACTTAACCCCAGCAATAAATGAGGGAACATTGTATATTGTAATCTGCTCCGGAAATTGACAGAATATTGAGCTCCTTAGCTGTGTGGAAGGAAATACTTCTGCAGACCCAGAATGAGTACAAACAGCTTTACTGGAACAGACAAATTGCACAGACATCCAACACTTAACATCAGCTACATAGGAAGGAGAAAGCTGGCTTGGAGCCTCCTATATGTAATGGTCAAAGGGTCTTGCGTCATCTCTCTCTTGCATCATCTCTCTTTAACTCTTTCAGCACCCAGACTCCAGTTCTGCACAGTCATTAGTAGGCTGATGAAATCCAGGCACATAGATTGCATCATGCATACATTGCATCATACATTGCACCTCATTTACATTTCATCTAATACATAAAACATAATACTTTCACAAGTCCCTCCGGGGAGATATATAGTGTTTAGATCCAGGGAAGTCATGTGACCCTTCTATTCTGCCATGGTCAGACCACATCTGGAATACTGTGTCCAATTCTGGGCACCGCAATTGAATGGAGATGTTGACAAGCTGGAAGGTGTCCAGAGGAGGTGACTAAAATGACAAAGGATCTAGAGAACAAGCCCTATGAGGAGCGCCTCAAAGAGCTGGGCATGTTTAGCTTGCAGAAGAGAAAACTGAGAGGAAACATGATAGCCATGTATTAATATGTGAGAGGAAGTCAAAGGGAGGAGGGAGCGAGCTTGTTTTCTGCTGCCCTGGAGAGTAGGATGCAGAACAGTGGCTTCAAATTACAGGATAGGAGATTCCACTTGAACATGAGAAAGAATTTCCTAGCTATGAGAGCTGTCCAAGCAGAGCTTGGAACTCTGCTCCGGAGTGTGGTGGAGGCTTCTTCTTTGGAGGCTTGGAAACAGGCTGGATGGCCATCTGTCAGGGGTGCTGTCAGGAACTTCAATGCTTTCCAGTAAAGACGCTACAGAACTGCTGCTTCTTCCAGTGGTAGTTTATTGAAGACACAAAACCTATAAAGCTGAAGCACCCGCTTCCCATCACCACAATCCTTATATACTAATCCCTTCCCCATGCAATGCCTGGAGAGGGTTGCATCCTGACTCAGCAATCCCAGTGAGTCTTTGCATTACCCAGAGTTCCCTGGGTATTACATCATACCCCAGAGTCTTATCTAGACCAAAGGTCATAGTCCCAGTAGTAGCTTTCACTAAAGGTCCTTTGCTTGTGCATCCAGATCCAGCAAAACCCTTTGTGGTACAGAGTGATGCTTCCGCTAGGCATATGGAGGAGCTTTGTTACAGAAGGACGAGGAAGGGGTGTTGAAACCCTGTGCTTATTTCTCAAGAAATCTGGGGAGCAGCAAAGGAATTGGCCAGTGTGGGAAAAGGAGGCGTTTGCTATTCGTTATGCCTGCAGACGTGAGACACTTTTTGGAGGGCAGTTCACCCGCTTGAAGTGTTAACTGATCATAAGAATTTGACTTCTTAGGAGCCCCGAGTTGTCTCCTAAATTGTTACGATGGCCCAGTATCTGGCTAGGTTTAATTTTGTGTTGAAGCATATAAAGGGTAAGGATAATGTGGTTGCTGATGCATTGCCCGTTATCCTGCAGTGGGCCAGATCCTCTCCAAGTGTGGGAGAGTGTTCACAAAGGACCAGTGGGGTCTGGGGGTGCAGACACGAGCACAAGCGGTTGGAAATAAAGCAGGAGGATGAGGAGCTGGAAGAGTGGGTAAAAGAGTTTCAGAGGTGTTATGAGAAGGATGATTGGTTGAAGGCCCATGAGTTGAATGGAAAAGGGTCAAGGGATTGTGGATAGTTGGGGAGAAATTGTATGTACCAGCGGAGGTAAGGAATAGGGTGTTGAGTTGTTCCATGACCACAAGACAGCAGGGCATTGGGGATTTACTAAGACTTTCTTTGCAATCAAAGCCCGATATTGGTGGCCAGGAATGAGGACATCGGTGAAGAATTATGTGAGTAGTTGTGAGGCTTGTGCACGGGGAAGGTACTACTGCTAAGCCCCAGATTGATCCAGGTGGTGGCTACCTCGGTGCGGCCATGGACACATATTAGTACCGACTTTGTGGGGAGTTGCCCCCAGTAAAGGATATAGGTATATCTGGACTGTCTGACATGTTTTCAAAGCAAGCCCATTTATACCGTTAATGCTGCCTTCGGCAGAAAATTGGCTGTTATATGTGCAGATATATACCGGTTACATGGGTGTCCAGAGCAGGTGCTTAGCATAGAGGTGTGCAATCCACGGCGAAATTTGGGATAGGTTCTGGAAACCTTAGGAGCAGACCGAAGTTGACAACTGCTTATCATCCCTGTTGTAATGGGAGTTGGAGGACTGCAAATCTGGTAGAATTTTAACAACAAACAATCGGGCCCTGTCCTTTAAAATTTTTGAACTAACCAGGGGCCTTTTTTTGGTTTGTGAAACCAAACAATTCTCTAAAAAAATTTTTCCCCCTTTAAAAAAAGGGGTGCAGCAAAAAATTTAATCAACTCCCCATTTCCGGGCCCCGGCCCCAAACCAAAACCTACGCCCTTTGTCACCCCAAGGGACAAAAGCGTCTTCCCCCTTTATTCTCCACCGCCCATATGGAAGGCATTTATAATATCCACTTTGTAAAATTTCCCCCTTTTCCCCCAAATTGCCTAATAGACCCTTGGGTTTAAAGGGCAATGGATAAATTAATGGTACTTATCGTTAAACCCTTTGGTCGATACAAAACCTTAATTTCCCATCTTTTTTTTCCCCTAAAGAAAACAGGGGCTGCAAATGGGGTTTCCCGATCTTTGGATGTCCCTTTTCTTTAAAAAAATTTTATCTGCTCCCTTAACTCCTTCTCCTTCTCAGCCCTTAGGATAAATCTTTGGCTTAGGGTACTGCCCTTCTTTCAGGGTTTTACCCTTTTTTTGTTCTGACTGGGGCAGATTGTCGGCCCTTCAAGGGGGGAAACATCTGCTAAATCAATAATTTCAAGGAAACTGTGGCTTTACCTCCTTTCTTCCTTTTCACATACACACCACCATTTCCGGCCGGGATCTAATTTTTGCTTTCAATCTATGATTGGGTCAGCCCCGTTCACCAAGGCAAAACCCAATATAATTTCATGTTTCCTAACAGGGGCCCTACACAATCCCGCTCCCTCCCCAAATAAAAAACCTTTCCCTTTTAACCCCTTTGTTCCCAATGGAAAAGGGGCCCCCTCCCCCAAAGTTCCATCCCAAATGGGAAAATGTCGGGGGTTTTGGGAATTCCTAATTTCCCCCATTTCCTCCAACTAATCAGGACACAAAAGTTTTCCCGAACACCCCAATCCACCTGCTTTATCGTTTTATATTTTCCTTTTTTTTTCCAATTCGATTTTACAAACCCCAAAACTTGGGCCCCCACCCCATCCCCACTCCCTTTTTTTCCCCAGGGCACCTGGGGGAACTTTCACATTTTTTGGGTTTTCCCTTTCTTTCTTGGGGTTTTTGGAAGGGGAAAAATGTCCGGGAAAAACCCAAAAACACAAGCCTTTCCCCCCAGTTGGCTTTCCCTTCACTTTCTCCGCTTCCTTGGTTAAAAGTCTTTCCCCAAGAAATGCCTCTGGTCCTCTGCCGCTTCCCGTTGCCTGGGGCCCGGGGAAAACCTTCACGTTACCAAAATTTGGGTCCATCCCCTCAAAATCCCAGGGGCTCCCCGATGAAAGGGACCATCCAAAAACTCTCGGGGTAAAGTCTTTAAATAGTTCAAAGGGGGTTGGAGCCACTCCCTTCCCTTTCCCCAAAAGGGTCTAAACCCCCTCCCAAAACTCCTTACAGATTTATTTCCTTGTTAACCCCTCAGAGCTTCTTTGGCCTTTCTCTCCAGTGGGTTTACAAAACTGTTCTTACAACCCGAAAAACCCTCTCAATGTCCCCAAACATGGATCTTTTCTGGGCACTCCAGTCCGGTTTTCCTTTCACAGCTCCCCAGCACCCCTCTGCTCCTTCACTTGGCCGGGGTTTATAATCCCATGTGATGAACTGCCGCCACAAAAAAAACCCCTTTTCATGCCTCACCATCAAACTCCACACGGGCGGCCCCCTTTGGGGGGAAAAATCCCCCCCCCGTCCCCCGGGTCTCCCCCTTTCTCCTTCCCTCCCCCTGGCATCTGGGCACCGGGCTGGGATCTCCATCCCCCAGTCCCTCCCTCTTGGGCACCTGAATACCTCTTCCCCGTCCACAGCTTTGGGGTGGACCAGGTCTTACTAGCCCAAAGGTCATAGTCCCATTTAATTAATCCCAAAAAATGAGGCAAAGTTCATGGTTGAGTCATCTCTCTGACTCAGCAACTCAGGGAAGTGAAGGTTTGGGGCTGGGGGTCTGTTGCCCCGGTAGAGACTCCTCACTGTTTTATTTAAACGGAAACGACAAATTTGCAGTAATTGGATCTTTTCAGCCAAACGAAAACCTTTTCCCCTGGAATTCGAGTCCCAAAACACCTTTTCCCCCTTAAATTTGGCCTTACTTTAGTTCCAGACCTTCACTTCCTACTCCCCTGGGAAAACCCCTTGGCCAGCTTTAAGGGGTGTTTCCCCAATGTGCGGGTCATGCTTTGGGTGTTGGGGGTTACTCGGGGGGAATGCCCAATAAAAAATGGCCTTTAAAAATTTGAGTCTTAGCCCGTTGGGAAGGTTTTTTAATGGAATATTAAACTTGGCCCCCGAGGGCCAACCCCGGGAAAGGGAAAAAACCTTCGGCCTCCGGTCTGGCCCAAAGATTTAAAACCCCCTATCCCTGGCTCTAAAGGCACCTTCTCTTATTAACATATTCCTCCCCTTTCCTACTTCAAATTCCCATAGGTTTGGACCCTCCTTCTTCACCCAGTTCAGTTTGGCCTTTCCCTTAGCCCTCAAACCCCATTTGGGTTTGTAATTTTCTTCACTTTTGTCCTTTTCACTCTCATTCCTCCTTCTTTTTTAAAAAACCTTTATCCCAGCCCATTTTCATTGATTCCCCCTTTCCCTTTTTGGAAAATTTGGCCCCATTTCCCGGCCTTAATTTACCGGGTTTATTCAAAACTTTCTTTTTACTCATTATTTTTGCTTGTCAGCTCAAACCGGTTTTCCCCTTTTTTAAATTTTTTAAAATCTTTTCAAATGCTGCATTGAATTATTTATTTTTTTGGTTTAATTACATTATTTTACTGTATTTTAATTTTTAAATTTGTTACTTTTTATTTTTGATGCTGAAATTCCGTAAATTTCATTGCAGAGTCCATGCTTCATCCTTTTTACCTCCACCCAACCAAATATGAGATTAAGTGTCTAGTTTACTTTAAGGTACTGCATTTACTTTCAGGTTTAGGTTTTTAAAATTCCTTAATAATCTTTTAACTAGGGTGGCCTTTTAAAACAATAGGGGTCAAAAAACACCTTCTCAGATAAGGAAAAGTTCTGCGAGGAACCCCCTTGTAGGTATTCCCTTTAATAAATTCATTGTTGACTTCGCAAAAATTATTAGGAACAGGCCCGAAATACGTAAAATTGAATGAGTTTTTCCTTCTAATGTTAAGGTGGATTAAAAGTTTGAAGGGAAAGGGAAATTAATGGAACTAAGAAAATGTTAACATGAATTGATAAAAAGGGAATTTATTTGGAAAGAAAATTGCCTTTTTAAAAAATGGGGAAATTGGATTGCCAATGAAAGGAGAATGGCTGTGGGGCCCTAAAGGGATGATTGGGAAAAATTTGGGGCCCCCCCTTTTTTAAACCCCGGTACTTAAGGAGTTTTAAAAACTAAACTCGCAACTTTTCGCTCCAAAAAGGGGGGGGTAAAGTCATTTGAAGGGCTAGTTTAAGGGCCCAAAACCCAACCAAAGGGATAAAACGGTGGAACCCCAAACCGGGAAAGATAAACCATTCGAAAAAAGTTTTAAGGAGGATACCAGTGAAGGAAAATTAAAAGGCATTTGGGGGGATTTGGATTAATTGGCTCCAGTCATTTACAAAGCTCTGAGGGAAAAAATTTTTAAAATTTTGGCCAGTCAAATTTAAAAAAGGGAGGGGCCATTCAGTGGGTGGGGCCATAATTAAAGGTGAAAGAAATTATGCAATTTAGCCCTTATTGGCCGAACGGATCTTTGAGAGTTGACCGAGTTAAATAAATAGTTTAAGAAATTTATGTTGGAAACCCAGGATAAATAAGATAAAGGGTTAGGTCACAGAAAATTTTTAGAACAGGGTGAAAGGAGCTTCCAAACCCAAAAACTGGAAATTAACGCCATGAAAAATTTTCATATAAATTTAAGAATGTTTTACAGGTTTAACCGCAGGCAGTCCTCCACCTAAAAGTTTCAAAAGGGGAAACTGGGAAAGAATTTTAATTCAAAAACCCTAGGTAAAGAAAGCCCCCATCTTGCATTTACTACCATGAGGACTTGGAAAGGGCAATTGCAGAATTTGGGAAGCCGACGTTTAACAAAAAACGCTTGCCACCCAAAACCGACCTGGCCCAGAAGAGAAAGGAATGGCCATGGAAGAACAAAGCGGTTTATTTGGGAGACAAGGGCCAGCACGATACAACTGGTGCCATTCGAAACGGCTTCCCCAATGGAACCAAGATAAAAATTTAGTGGGAAAGAAATCGCCCAAAAAAATCCACCCCCTAGATTGAAAGAATATAATCAGGATAAAATAATTTTCCCTTACCATTTTGAGAGCCCCAATGTCCCAAACCCGCCATTGGATCCAGACGCTTGAGGGGACTGACTGAATGCATCATTGCTAAAAATAAGTAAGGACAGGAAATTCCAAATTAAAAGGCTGTTTCTTCAGGATGAAAAAACCCCCGGGCTTTATTCCATCTGGCCTTCTGTCCAACGGTACTCTTTAAAAGCAAAAAAATTTAAAAAAGATATATCTTTAGAAAATAGTACTTTTGAACCTGTTTTTTGAACTACAGAATTTCATCCCCCTGTAAGCCTAAACCAAATCTCGTGATTCTAAAATCTTCCCCGGGAAATGGAAGAGGACGTCCCTTTCCCCCTTCTTCCAAAAAGGAGTGACAGATTCTGACCGACTTCCAAGATTAAAAATTCTTACAATTCGAAGCTAGGGAAAATGGTAAATTTGGTTACTTTATAGTTGAAGACCTTCATTGAATTTAGGGAACTAATTTGAAGGAAAACCCTTTACCTATGCCATTTCTGGTGAAGGGTTCTTCAGCTAATATTCTACCCCTTCCCCTTTTTCGTGGAAACGCCATTGGCCCAACCACCAAAAGCAGGTAAATGAGCCGTCTTTGAATTTTCCCCATTTGGGAACAGAAACCCCCCCCATCACTGGTTTGTGGAAAATTTTGGGAAGGTTCCCCCTGTTTAAAGCCCAAATTTTTTAAAAAAAAACCCCCCCATGCATGAAAAGGCCAAATCGAAAAAATTCAATAAAAAGGGTACCTTGCTATACAACCATTGATCATGTTTATTATTTTCCCCATGCCTTTAAAACCCTGGAAATATTTATAATTTTTTGAAATTTTTTCAAAGAGCAGAAGGTCGCTTTGGATACATGGCCCTGGGCCTTTTTTCAATGATGTGGCTGTTGGGCCCGGATAAAATATTCCGGGGCGATTAAAAAAATGAACCACATTAACTTGATTAGTATTGCATAATACTAAAACTTATTGTATTCCACTATTCAATCCCCCGGTGCCCATGAGTGCTTTGGAACATGGGAATCTCGGTTCTTAAAAGTTGCGATTTTTTAGATAACCCGTTTGCTCTTCAACAAATTGGTTTTAAAACTGTTTATACCTGATCTTTCGTTTTCTATTAAGTCAGGATCTAAAGAGTCCAAAATAAAATGATAAAAAATATGGAAAAACCCGTTTACTTCAGTTCTTGGTTTCAAAAACCATGGGAAAAATTAAAATTTGCACTGGCCCAAGCTCAATGGACTCTAACTGCCAAAAACTCTATTTCATTTAACTTTCCCCTCTCATTATGGGTTTACGCCCCTGTCCTTCCCTTTTTGTTAGCTACAGAGAGGTTTGAATCTATCGTATGAAACCTGGGTAACGTAATTTCCCCAAAGGGCCCCCAGCAGAGTTTTTTCTTCCATCAATGCAACTTCCTGGTATTAGCCAAACCCAAAAATAGGATAATTAAAAAAAAGGGGCTTAATTTTTTTTCACACAGGAGAAATTAGTTGAGGTAGAAAGGATGAAAACAAGGGGAAGTTTTTGAATGGAATTTAGAGCTCCCCAGGTGTGAACTATATGCTAAGATTGAAAAAATTTCAAGAAGGTTTGGGAAAAAGGGATTCTTAACTGGGTAGGGGCACAGTAAAGGAAAAATAAAATTAGAGGATCCCAAAATGTGGGCTGAAAGGCACTAGGGTAAATAAAAGAATAATTATGGCCAAAAAGTAATTTAATGAAAAAGTAATTTATTTAAAAGAATTTAATTAGGAATAGTTTTGATATGAAAATCCTTTGGAATAAATTAGACCAGGCAAATTGGGGAAAGAAAAATTGGGGAAATAGTTGAGGTAAGAAAAAGGGATAAGGGTTTTGGGCCCAACTGTTGGAAAAGAAATGAATGAAAGTGGAGCCAGGGCCCGTTGCATGGGAATTAAAAAGGATGAGACAAAAGAGGGCCACAAGGGACCCAATTGACCAAAGGAATGTGTAAAGGAGAATTTGGTAAACGTAAAGGTCCCCGGGGAAAAAATTCCTGGGGGAAAACTCGCCATCATAGAAAGGGGCAGGAAGAAGGGACTATTTAGACGAAGTCCCCAAACGATAGTAGATGGGGGTCAACGAAAGGAGAATTCTGGAGCTACCAAACAGGGGAAAAGTACAGGAAGGAGGTTGGGCCCGGAAAGTAATTGGGACTAACCACTAGGACTAGTAAGGGGTTTGGGCAAAAATGGAATACCCAAAGACGGATACTGTTTGGGGGGAAGGTGGGAAGGCCATGGAAATGGGGTTGGATGGAGCCCCGGGCCCAAAACCTATTGAAGGAAGAAACCAGTAGGTACGGGCCCAAGGAAATTCGTAATTAAGGGGCATTCCCCATTTTCGGGGGCAAAACTGAGCCCTTCCTGAGGGAGGATGGCAATTGAATCAAATTTTAAAAAACAAACCAATAACTCGGGAATGGGCTTAATAAAGTGTGACGGGAATTTGACACCCCGGGTTGATGAGACTCAGGATTTCTAGATTAATGGGGGGGACAGGCTTTATAGGTTTGTCTTCATAACGGTAAGAAAGGTGACATTGAAGCTTGTTTACGAGCCTGAATTCAAATTAACTTTAACGAGAGGATAAATTTTTGGGCCCGAGTTAAGAGCAATGATAGGGAAATTGGTAGTCAAAGTGGTTCCAAGTTCCCGTTCAAGGGGACCCCGTCGGGCCCATACGCCCAGTTCTCCTTCTGAGCAGGAGAGTTACCCATTATTCCTGTTAAAAGTGTAAGGAGATGAATTTTTTAAGGAGGTAAAAGGACTAGTCACCAGCTCAAGGATATGGATTAAAATCCAGGATGATTGGGGGGAATGATAGTAGTGCAGAACCGGGGCCTAATCGGATAATAGCAGGGGGAACAAGGTTTAAGGGGTTTAAGAAGCCTTCTGGACTGAGTAGGCGTAAGACCTTTTTGAGGCCTTTGGGGGAGAGATGTGGATTTCCTTGGGTATGGAGAGCGGGTTTTTGGGTGTAGTGCTGCGTCGTGAAGGGCGAGATTAGGGCTGTAGAGGTTTACCGGGAGGCAATATTTTCGGAAATGGGTAAAGCGTTATTGTAGAAGGCAAATTTGGGAAGATGGGATTCGAGCTTGGAATTTTAAAGGGTTTAGAAAAAGGGGTGAGGGGGTAAGACAAGTGGTTGGGTTGTGGAACTTGAATATTCTGGAGGCGTTGGTGGACGTGGGTTGCAGGTAGGGAGTAGAGGATAGGGTTCAGGATTACGGATGTAGAGTGGAAAGGTGTTTTGCCAGCTTAGTAGGTTGAATGTTCATTAAAGGGATCCTTGTGAGGAGTCCGGGGAAAAGAAGATGTTAGGGGAGGAAAAGGTGTTTAGATGGAAAAGAAGAAATGGGCCAAAAAGGGTGGAAGGGGAAAAGAAGCTTTAGGATTTGACTTAAGGATTTTGGAAATTGAGATTTCTTATGGAATTCAATGCGGAGAGCCCTAGTGGGACCTAGGAAAGGCCTTGGGAAGGGGTTAGGTAATTTAGGGGAATGGGATTTTATGAAGGAATTGTGGTCCTGGAAGATGCTGAATTAGGGGGTTGGAGTAGAGTGAGGATTGGGAAGTTATGTCGAATAGGGGTTAAGCCCAAATTTAAAATGATTAAATGTTTCCCGTGGAATTTGCGGGGAGAACCCGAAAAGGGGTTAACTGAAGATGTACTCCCTAAGGGGACGTTAAAGGATTTGGAGGGCAAGCGTTTTAAAAGGGGCTTTGATTGGTTAAAAAGGCCGGTTTTAGAAATGGGGAAAAGGTAGTAACCATATTCTTTGCTAAAACATTAATGTAAATTGGGGCCCGGGTTAAAAGAAATGGGGGGTGGAAGAGCAGTTTTAAAAATCAATAGGGGGGTTAAGGTAAACCTTTGGTGCGGGGGTAGTTTTTCGGTTTTGGTTTGAAAGGAATTGATAGTTTAAATTTTCCCTGGTGTTGGGAAAAGGGGGGGAATCATTTTGGGGTTAGAAGGTGAACGGAGATGGGTTAAGGCCTTTTGTAAATTAGTGGAGGGTGCCCAGGCCCGGGTAAAGTGAAACGGAAACTCTAAAAAAAAGGGCAGTTAAACTTTTTGGGATGGCTCTTTTTTGTCTTTTTTCGGTTTTAATATTGTTTGCCTCTTCGGGGTTCCAAAACAAAGGTAAGGGTGAGCTGGAAGGTGGGGCCTGGTGGGTTGGGGTTTGGGGTTAGGGGTAAAGGCTTTGATTTTTAGGTGCTTTCTAAAGGGCCTTTGTTTTGGCCCTCCCCGATCCCCAAAAAAACCCTTTTGGGAAGAGTGTCTTCCTTGGGGGTATGGAGGGCTTTGTTTAAGGGGCGAGGAAGGTGTTGAAAACCTTTTTTTTTTCTCAAAAATTTGGGGACAGCGGGTTTGGCCCTGTGGGAAAGGGGGTTTGTTCTTTCTCTGCAGATGGACACGGGGGGCAGTTCACCCCTTTGAAATGTTAACTGATCATAAAAATTTGCAATTCAGG
>JARBWK010001288.1:0-20012 GCA_030556195.1 Anolis apletophallus | reverse complement strand
TTCCTCCTCCTCCTCGTCCTCCCCCAAGCAGCAGCAACAGAATTTGGCTGGAGGGGGGAAGAAAGAGAGGTTTTCCCGCGGCACACCAGGTGATCGCTCACGGCACAGTAGTGTGCCCCGGCACACTGGTTGGGAAACACTGATCCAGGGAATGAAAGTAGACGGAGAGATTAAGTGTTATATCTCCTCATCTTGAGGACTAGTTTTACACCACAGTTGGAACCCATGGCTAAGTGAGTGAAAGTGGTGTGTGTGAATCCGATTCCTTCTAAGCTCCTTCCTTTCCTTTCCGGCTTCTTTTCCTGCCACTGTTATTAATGAAACACAGAAAGCACATGATGGACCTGAATGATCAATGGAGCGTGCAGCAGGTCTCCCTCCTCTCCGCCACACACTCCTGCTTCCTCTGCTGTGCCACTTCAGTTTAGGCTGGCCAGCGCTAAAAGAGGACAGGATTTATTGCTCAGTTAAAAGAAAAGAGGGATGCAAGGAGGGAATTCAATATGAGAAGAAATAAACACAGCCTTTTAAGAGCCCCAGTTCCCTCTAGTGTTCTGTAGCGAGCAAGCAAATGGACACAAGAGGGTGCTCTGCAACTTCAACCTCAATGCTGGGGAATTGGATCGTGAGGCTTGCGATGAGACCCGTGGCCACTGCTGCATCTTGGTGGCCCATGAACATGGCCAGAGTAAGACCTTTGGAGACCGGTAAAATTAAATTCTATTTATTGAAAAGAAACAACTCACAGTAGGGCAGAAAATAATGATTATTTTTGCTAATTTTGTATATTCCTACAAAAATGTTCAGGGTAGTTAAAAATGAAACCGACTGTAAAGAGCTCCAGAAAGATCTCTCGAAATTGAGTGAATGGGCAACAAAGTGGCAAATGCATTTTAACCTAAACAAGTGTAAAGTCATGCACATCGGGGCAAAGAACCCCAAATACACTTATCAACTGATGGGATCAAAGCTTTCTGAGACAAACCAGGAAAGGGATCTTGGGGTTTTGGTGGACAGCTCAATGAAGATGTCAACCCAGTGCGCTGCAGCAGCGAAAAAAGCAAATTCTATGCTTGGCATGATCAGGAAGGGAATCGAAAATAGGTCGGCTGTCACGATGCACGGACTTGGCCGGCCCCTTAATCACACACACAGAGACGGACTGAAGGCTAACTAGTTTATTGAATATAAAAACAGCTAAAAGATATTGTCCATAAGAATAGCAAACAATCCAAAGGGTTGAAGTAACAATGTCCAAAACGTAGCAAGGCTTGAAGTTCAGCAAGGCTTAAAGTTCAGCAAGGCTTAAAGTTCAGCAAGGCACACAACGGTGTGGATCAGGATACAAACAAGGCTCCGTGAACCATGCGGATCAGGAACAAGGCAGGATAAGACAAGGCAAGGCTTGATGACCACGGGCTAGCTTAGCTTCGTGGTCCCACTCCGCTTCGCGCCTATTCAGCAAAGACGTGGCCGGAGCACTGAGGATCTGTTCCCACGGATCCTATACTTAATCCCTCGGCCGAGGTCCTCGACGCTCTAGGCTTCTACGTCTCCAGTCGCTGCTCACGGACCTCGGCCGGTCTATGCTCTTAGACCATTCCCTTCTGCGAGACTCTATGTTCCGTCTCCTATCGAAGGTTCGACCTTGTCTCTCCGCAGCTGTGTTACTATCTCCTGGGAGCTTTCCTCCCTAGCCATTTCCCAGGCGCCTTCTTCCATGTTTTCCTCCGGAGGCTCCTGGAATTCCTCCCACCCGGGTGTTCATAAGATTCCGCTTCACTATCCGTCTGTACCTGGTGATCTGAGTCTCCGCTTGGGCCAAACAACATTTCTTCCCATGCCAAGCTCTCCGTGGGCGAAAGAGGCCCAGCAGGGGAAAGCTGCCCTTCACCCCAGTCATCTAGCTCGTCCTCTGAGTCCAGTTCTGGCACTGCTGGTTCTAATGCTAATGGGACCCCAGGCCCTGGCCCCTGCCCTCCAGGCACAAACGAGAACTGCTGTGCTACATCGGCAAATGTTGTATTGCCTCTCTACAAATCTATGGTGAGGCCACATCTGGAGTACTGTGTACAATTCTGGTCACCGCACCTCAAGAAGGATATAACGGAACTGGAAAAGGTACAAAGAAGGGCAACAAAAATGATCCAAGGGATGGAGCAGCTCCCTTACGAAACCAGGTTGCAACGCCTTGGTCTTTTCAGCCTTGAAAGACGGCGTCTAAGAGGTGACTTGATCGAAGTGTATAAAATCATGCATGGGATAGAAAGGTGAATAAAGAAAAAATATTTTCTCTGTCACCCAACACTAGGACTAGGGGCACTCCTAAAGCTCCAATGTAGGAAAGTTAGGACTAATAAAGGGAATATTTCTTCACCCAGAGGGTCATTGGGTTATGGAACTCACTTCCAGAGGAGGTTGTGACAGCGGTCAGCCTGGACAGCTTCAAGGCAGGATTAGACAGATTCATGGAGACCAAGGGAATCAGTAGCTACTGAAATGGACATCCAAGTGCCACCTCTGTGTTGATGGAGGCAGGCAGGATTTTCCCCGGGTACTGGTTGTGGGGGGTCGCGAGCAGGTGAGGGTTTTGCCCTCCTTTCTGCTAGAGATCCCTGTGTACAACTAGTGGGCCACTGTGTGACACAGAATGCTGGACTAGATGGGCTGAGGCCCGATTCAGCATGGCTCTTCTTATGTTCTTATGTTCTTATTTGTATGTGAAAATTTTTATTTATTTACTAGCTGAACCCGGCCACGCACTGCTGTGGCCTTTTCTCTTTCCTGTGTCCCAGTCTATATATATACTAGCTGTACCCGGCACGTGTTGCTGTGCCCTATTTAGGAGATGCGAGAAAGTCTGAGTATGTAAGGGTTGGAATTGATGTTACTTATGGTCTTGGTGGGGTCATGGCTGTGTCGTTGTGGGTTGTTCTGGTGGGTGGGATGTTGAAGTCCTGGGGAGTTGTCGGTGTATGGTGTCGCTGGCATTCTGCAGAGCTTGTGGATATACAATGTTTTTTGTCTTTCCGTCTGCTGTGTTGATGTAGAGGTTGATGCTTGTGTGGGTGGGGTATTTTGGGTGTTTGTGTGTGTTTGTAGAGTATCAGTACAGTGTTGTGTTGTGGTTGGAGTATAGGTGGAGTTGGTTTTTGTTTGTGGTGGTGGTAGGTGTTGTGTGTGCGGGGTCCCGTAAGGTTGGGGGGATGGGTTGTGATAGGAAGTTGTGTTGTGTGGGTAGGAATTGCTGGAGTATTGTGCCTGGGACGTGTGTGTATTTGGAGGTGTGTGTGGTGGTGAGTAGTGAGTGCAGTCCTGGGTTTTGTGTTGGGGAAATTGTCAGGTATTTGTGGGGTGTATTTTGTGTGTGTTGTGGTGACATAGTTGTCTCAGTCTAGCTGTGTGCTGGTTGTGATGTGGAGTGGGTCTTGCTTTTGCCAGTGTGTTTGCTGTGTATTCTTTGGGGGGTGGGTTTTTGTGTTGCAGGATTTTTTGTGTGTGGGTTTTGCAAGTTTGTGTTATTCTGGCGGTATGTGTTTGTCAGTGGTGCCTGTGTCCCTGGTGCCCTATTTGTGTTAGTGTTATGTCCTCCTGGTAGTTGTTATGTCCTCCTGTGTTAATTGGTTGTACTGTGTAGGTTTCTGTGTAGCAGTGGTATGTATGCGTTGTGTGTGTTGTGTGTCTGTTGTGTTGTGGGTCTGTACAGGTAGGCATCGCGAGTTGTGTGGCTATCATGTTGTGGGTGTGGTGTTTGTAAAGTGGGTGTCTTTTGTTGTTGGTGTCTTTTGTCCTGTGGGTGGTCTGTATGTGCTCTGTGCACATAGTTGTGTATCTTCTGCATATTGGCGTTGTGTGGTATTTTTGCTGGCTTGGTCTTTTGGATTGTGTATCTCGAGTGTGGGAACCTGCTCCTCCTAGAGCTTGGCCTTGGCAGTTTAACCCTCAAACACCAACTGACTGAAATCAAATCACTCAGCATTCTATCCTAGCCTTGGCTGGCTGTGCCCAGCGTTACTATGGTTACTCAGCCTCCCTGCATTTTGTGTGGGCCGATGTTGGCCAACGGGTTTTGCTGGCTGCCGCAGAGGATGCTGGGAAATGTAGTTTTTTGTATCGTTGTTTTGGGGGCCTTCTGGATTTTGGGGGGGAACGTTTCTTTGCTAAAAACCTTCCTTGCTTGAGGCCTATTTTTGTTGGCAAGTTTGGTGTCTCTGCCTTGGAAGGTTTCTCTGTCTCTGTCAGTCGTTCGATGATGGGACCTCCTTTATATAATAGATGTGTATTTTGTGTGTGTATGCATGTATATATATGGATCTGTGTCTATGTGTACATATGTGTGTGTGTATATGTGTGAACTTATGTATATGTGTGTTTTTGTATATGTATATCCGTGTATATGTGTGTAAGTACAGATGTGTGTATGTATGTGTGCATGTGTATATTTCAGTGCATGTATATATGTGTGTATGTGTGCATGTCTATATGTATACGTGTGTGCATGTGGCGAAGACCAACAGTAACATCCCTTCCTGCCTTTTATACCTCCTTTCTTCCCTCTCCCCCTCATCCCTCAGCTTTTCTCTTCGCTCTGTCCTCCTGCCTCTTCTCCCTCCCTTCCTTCCTTCTTTCCTTCCTTCCTCCTCCTTTTAGCTCTTCATCAGCCTTGGTTGCCACCAACATTCCGACACTCTAAACTGCCAGAGGGGGTGGCATGGGGGTATCATGAGAGTTGTAGTCCAATGGTTTTTTGTATTTTTGGTCGTGTTGTTTAATTTTGGGGGTGGTGGTGGTAAACATACCTCATGGGGTTTTGTGTGTATATGGGCTGATTTGGTTTGTCTGCCTTGTGTGGTTTTGCTTTCTATAGGCTACTTAGGATGACAGCTCTCTTTTTTAATATATAGATTTATTTAGCACATTTCTATACCGCTCCCTTTCAGGCCGAAGGCGACATGGGGCGGTTGTCAAGGCATCATACAAACAGCATTTAAAACAATTAAAAACATTAGCAAATAAATTAAAACCATAACAATAATAAAAACAACATTACGTCTCCTAGATCAGTGTTTCCCAACCTTTTTTGAGCCGCGGCACACTTTTTACATGTACAAAATCCTGGGGCACACCACCAACCAAAACGACACAAAAAGACACTCTAACACAGTAATACATATAGTTAATATGTTTTTAAATGTATTTATACACTCAGTGTGACACCTGGGCCTGTTTCGATGAACACAACATAGAGTTATAGTTCACCCGCAATCAAAGAGCACTCTGAACTCCACCAATGATGGCATGGAATCAAACTTCCCACACAGAACTCCCATAACCAAGAGAAAATACTGTAAGAGTTTGGTGGGCATTGACCTTGAGTTTTAGAGTTGTAATTCACCTACATTCAGAGAGCACTCTGGACTCAAACAATGTTGGATCAGGACCAAACTTGGCATGAATACTCAATATGCCCAAATGTGAACGCAGGTGGAGTTTGGGAAAAATAGTCCTCGACATTTGGGAGTTACAGTTTCTGGGATTTATAGTTAACACACAAACCAAGAGCCAATAAATTAAAACCATAACAATAATAAAAACAACATTACGTCTCCTAGTTAAAACATAATCCAATCTCGTAATTCAATTGTTCCAATCCTATGTTAGTTACACTGCCTTTTCAAATGCCTGCTCAAACAGCCAAGTTTTGACCTTTTTTCGGAAGGCCAAGAGCGAGGAGGCTGATGTAATTTCCCCAGGAAGGGCGTTCCACAGCCGAGGGGCCACCGCTGAGAAGGCCCTGTCTCTCAGCATTTGTGATGCCAAAGGAGTCGAGAGCAGGGGCTCCCCAGATGATCATAACATCCTAGGTGGTTCATAAGGGGAGATGCGTTTGGACAGGTAGGTTGGGTCAGAACCATTTAGGGCTTTATAGGCTAAAGCCATCACTTTGAATTGTGCACGGTAGCAGACTGGCAGCTAGTGGAGCTGGCGCAACAGAGGAGTAGTATGCTCCCTGAGCCCCACTCCTGTTAGTAATCTGGCTGCTGTCTGTTGGACCAATTGAAGCTTCCAGTCTTCAAAGGCAACCCCACGTAGAGCACATTGCAGTAGTCTATACGGAATGTAACCAGAGCGTGGACTACCGTGGTCAAGTTTTCTCCTGCTTTTTCTAATTGCAAAGTCTTTTATTGTGTGGTTCCACCCCCCCCCCACCCCCGTTATTTTGTCAAACCTGGCTCAGTTGCACCAGTTACAGTTCTGTATCAAATGGACCACGGTAAATCCAGTAAGAATTTTTTTGTGGTGTCCCCCTTCCTTTGATGCCTTAAGCCAGGGCTGCCCAACTTCTACCGGACCTGTGGCCGGAATTCCGGTCACTGATCACCTGGGGGGACGAAGGGTCTGCCTCCGCCCCCGGCTCCGCCCCTCCCCGGCTCCACCCCCTCCCCAGCTCCACCCCCTCCCGGGCTCCTCCCCCTCCCCAGCTCCGCCCCCTCCCCGCCTTGGAGGTGTCTGTGGACGACACCGGGGCTTTGACTTGGAGTTAGAGATGAACACCAAAATCCCAGTCTCAAGTCCCAGTCCCTGCTTTGAACTGGATTATATTGCAGTGTGGACTCAGGGCCCTTCACACAGCCATATAACCCAGAATATCAGGCAGGAAACCCCACAAAACCTGCTTTGAACTGGATTATATTGCAGTGTGGACTCAGGGCCCTTCCACACAGCCATATAACCCAGAATACCTGCTTTGAACTGGATTATCGGAGTCCACACTCATATAATCTGCTTTAAAGCAAATAACATGGGATTTTATTCAGATGTGTGGAAAGGAAGTCAAATAAGAAGCCAGGGCCCTTCCACACAGGCCTATAACCCTGAATGATAAGGCATAATATTCATTCTGCCTCTGCTAATAATAATAATAATAACAACAACAGGTTCCTGGAGTAGGAGACCTCCAAGGGCCATCCAGGGCCATCCAGTGCAATCTCCTTCTGCTGTAAGGGCAAAACACAATCAAAGCATTCCTCACAGATGACCATTCAGCCTCTGATGATGATGATAATATTATTAATAATAATAATAGTAATTACAATGGGTTCCTAGAATAGGAGACCTCCAAGGGCCATCCAGTCCTACCTCCTTCTGCCATAAGGGGAAAATACAATCAAAGCATTCCTCAGCCATGTTGAATCAAACTTGGCAGACTAAACTCTCATGAGAGCAACAGAAAGTACTGAACCTTGAGTTTGGGAGTTGTAGTTCTCCTCCATCCAGAGAGCACTGTGGACTCAAATAATGATGGATCAGGACCAAACTTGGCACGAATCCTCAGCAGAGGAGGAAGCCGGAAAGGGAATGGATGAGCATCCCCCACACGCTCCGAACTCGGCTCCGCCCCCTTTTCACTCTGGCCACGCCCCCTCTCGCTCGGTGCACTCTCTCTCTCCTTCCCTCTTTCGTTCAGGTGGTGGAAGGGGGAAGGAATGAAAGGGGGAAAGAGAGAGAGAAGGAGGGAGAGAGAGGGGGGAGGGAGGGAAGTAGGAGGAGGAGGAGGAAGGGAGCCTGCTCCTCCTCCCTGCCTCGCCCCGCCCCTCACCCCCCCCCCCGCCGCGAAAAATATAAATAAAAATATTCCAAAAAATATTCCAAAAATATTCAAAAAATAATAATAAATATCTTTTTAATCTTAAAAAGCAGATATCTTGCAGGAGGGTAGGGGGCCGTGGGGAAGGGGCTGGGGGGGGGGGTCATATACGGCCCACGGGCCGCCAGTTGGACAGCCCTGCCTTAAGCATGTGCTGATTTTGCTTTATTGTTAATCTAACCCTGCCCAGTAAGTCAGACTTGTTCTCAATTACACATGGCTTTCTCTGAAATGAGAGAGGGAAATTTGAGGGCCCTTGGGTTGTCCTCCTTAGATACCAATCCAATCCCCCCCCCTTCAAATTTAGGTTTCTCATCAGGCTAGAAGTGAGATGGGGGTCGAGGATCCGTATTAAAACTTTCACTGTCAAATTCTCAGGACATGCACAAAGCTCTGAGCCTGGAAGAGTGTGAAGGTGCAACCTTGGCTTGAACAACAGGCAGGGGCAGATTAACGCACTCGGTGGAGTAGGCGCCCGCCAAGAGCGCCAGATCCACAGGGGCGCACCGCCCCTGGCTGGAAACTCCACCTCTGCATCTGCTGTGTTTCCAGCAGGCACAGAGGTGGAGTTAAAAGCCGGTGCGGAGGCGGAGTTTCCAGCATGCGTGGAGGCTCCACGCATGCTAGAAACTCCGCTTCCGTGCTGGCTGGAAACTCCGCCTCCGTGCCTGCTCCAGGTTTGGTTTTGGGGGTGGGGGGGGGGGGGAGTGGAAAATTTTTGCCTACCATTTAAAATTACCTTGGGCTGACTCTGACACCAGGTGATTGTATCTTCCAGCTGGAAACCTAGGGAAACACTCCTTCAAATCTCCTTGCTTCAGATTCTTCTTTTAATACATGGGCCAGGAACCTTTTGACCCAGAGAGCCATGAAAGCAAAATATTTGGAAATTTATTTCAGTGAGATCCATCTATTATATAAAGGAGGTCTCGTCATCGAACGACTGACAGAGACAGAGAAACCTTCCAAGGCAGAGACACCAAACTTGACAACAAAAATAGGCCTCAAGCAAGGAAGGTTTTTAGCAAAGAAACTCCCCCAAAAAAACCTAGAAGGCCCCCAAAACAACGATACAAAAAACTACACTTTCCAGCATCCTCTGCGGCAGCCAGCAAACCCCATTGGCCAACATCGGCCCACACAAAATGCAGGGAGGCAGAGTAACCATAGTAATGCTGGGCACAGCCAGCCAAGGCTAGGATAGAATGCTGAGTGATTTGATTTCAGCCAGTTGGTGTTTGAGGGTTAAACTGCCAAGGCCAAGCTCTAGAAGGGAGCAATTCTCCAGCAATTCCTACCCACACAACACAACACAACTTCCTATCACAACAAGAAAAGGTATTTGAGGGACCGTCTCACCCCATATTGCCCTCCGAGATCACTTCGGTCTGAGGACTCCAATCTCCTGGAGATACCTTCAGCTAAACTCGCAAGGCTGACTGCTACCCGCCGGAGGGCGCGTTCTCTGTCATAGCACCTACGCTGTGGAACGCCCTCCCGGCCGGAACTCGGGCTATGAAGGACTTGCTCCCGTTTAGACGGGCCTGTAAAACATACCTGTTTAAGCAGGCCTTTGGTGAGTAAGTCCTGCCCATGCCCCGCCATCTATTCGTTCTTCTGAGGATGATGTGCTGTTCATTGTTTTAACTGTGTTATTAATTACTGTACTGCTGTTGTTTTTAATTGTTTTTAACTGCTTATTGCCTGTATTTTACTGTGCCCTTCGGCTCCTGTAAGCCGCCGCGAGCCTCAGGGAGTCGGCGGCATAGAAGCCCGAATAATAAATAAATAAATAAATAAACACATCCCCCCAAACTTACGGGACCCCGCACACACAACACCTACCACCACCACAAACAAAAACCAACTCCACCTGTACTCCAAACACAACACAACACAACACTGCACTGATACTCTACAAACACACACAAACACCCAAAACACCCCACCCACACAAGCATTCCACAACATACTACCACCCACAATGCCACCACACACCCACTAACTCACCAAAAAAGTAATACCTACACACAACACAATACACACATAACACAACTTTGCGTCTACTGCTCAAACCATTTGTATGCCATTCCTTCCTTCCACACAGGCATAAGCTGACCCAAAAGACAAGCCATGCCTCCTAAAAAGAACAGCATCGGATGACACACTCGCAACGCTACATACATCAAACAAAAAAGGGCAGAACAAATGCCAGAACAGAAAGACACACCAACAACTCCCCAGGACTTCAACATCCCACCCACCAGAACAACCCACAACGACACAGCCATGACCCCACCAACACCATAAGTAACATCAATTCCAACCCTTACATACTCAGACTTTCTCGCATCTCCTAAATAGGGCACAGCAACGCGTGCCGGGTACAGCTAGTATAATATATATAATATATTTCAAGACTGAATTCAACTACATGTGAGTATATACGTACATATTATGAGAAAAGGATTCCCCTGGCAGAATGACGGGACACTTCAGACCTGGCTCTGCAAAAGGCATGCTCAGGACTCTGGGAAGGAAGAGAAGATGGAAGGAAGGGAGAAAGAAAGAAAGACGGAGGAAATAAAGGAAGGAGGGGGAGAGGAAGAAAGAAAAGAACAAACTATGGAAAAGGAAGAAAAGAAAAGCAGGAGAGAGACAAGGAGGGGGAAAGAAAGAAGGAAATGGGAAGGGAGGAAAGGAAAGTGTGGGGAAAAGAAAAGAAAGGGAGTGAGGAAAAAGTAAAATAATGAAGGAAAAAGAAGAAAAAAGAAGAGAGAGGGAAGTGAAAAGAAAGGAAGGAGAAGGAAAGGAAGATTCAGGGGAAAAGAATAGAAGAGGAAGGAAGGAAGAGGGAGGGAGGGAAAAGGAAGGAGAGAAGGAAAGGGTGAAGGGGAGAAAGAAAGGAAGAGGAAGGAAGGAAGAGGGAGAATGGAGGAAAGAAGGAAGGAGAGAGGGAGGGAGGGAAAAGGAAGGAGAGAAGGAGAGAAGGAAAGGGTGAAGGGGAGAAAGGAAGGAAGGAAGAGGGAGAATGAAGGAAAGAAGGAAGGGGAGAGAGGGAGGGGAAAGGAATGAGAGAAGGAAAGGGTGAAGGGGAGAAAGGAAGGAAGAGGAAGGAAGGAAGGAAGGAAGGAAGGAAGGAGAATGGAGGTCAGAAAGAAGGGGAGAGAGAGAGGGAAAAGGAAGTAGAGAAGGAAAGAATGGAAGAAGAAGGAAGGAATGAAGCGAGAGGGAGGAAAGAAGGTAGGGAGAGAGAGAGAAAAAAGAAGGATAGAAAAAGAGAGTGGAAAAAGAAAGTAAGAGGAAGGAAGGAAGGAAGGAAGGAAGGAAGGAAGGAAGGAAGGAAGGAAGGGGGAGGAGGGTGCAGGGCCAAGGTGGACCTTGGTGTCGACATCGGCGAGGCAGTCCCTCCGGAAAGTGTCGAAGAAGCCATGGCTCTTGAGTGGTCCAACAATGAGTGCGATGAGCTGGCTGTCCCTCGGGGGCAGCAAGGCCGGATCCGCAGTGCAAGAGCCAGGCCCGCTTCTGCTGCCTCCCCCGAGGCTCGTGGCGGAGGATGAAGCGGAAGACGAGGACAAGGCGCCGCTGCCGGGCTCCGCCATTCCCGGCGAAGAGGGCGCAGGGCCCTGAGAGCAGCTGGGGGTGAGGAAGAGGCAGCAATGGTGGCACGGAAGTGGCAGCCGCGGCACATTTGCGTCACTCCTCCCCGCTGCATGCTGGGAAACCAAGTCCCGGGCTGCTCTAGAGAGCCAGATGCAATCATGAAAAGAGCCACATCTGGCTCCCAAGCCATAGGTTCCCTACCCCTGTTTTAAAGCTTCACTTGCTTTAGGCCAGGGCTGTCCAACTGGCAGCCCGGGGGGCGTATATTGCCCCCCCCCAGCCCCTTCCCTGCGCCCCCCTAAGCTTTTTAATAAATAAAAAAATAAAAAATAAATAAAATAATATTTTTTAAAATTACCCACTTCCGGGTTCCGGAGCAAGTATCGCGAGACTACGGAAGCCACACGGGATTTCGCTCTCAATGCGAGATCACGCCTGTGTTGAGAGCTAAATCCCGTGTGGTTTCCGTAGTCTCGCGATACTCCTATTGCCGAAATCTCGGCTACTTAATCCCTGCAGCCCACACAGACGCGATTTGGACCTTCTCAGCTGTTGCCTCGGTCGGTCGTCGCCTCTGCTCGTGGCCCGGCTACTCCTGGATCCTGGGCGTTTGGGAAGGTAGGCTAACCTTTATGTTATTATTATGTAATTGTGTATGGATGCCCCTTATGTATTCCCTCCCTGCATTTCCCCTTAGTAAAAGATTATATTTGATTGTATGGATGCTTCTTATGAATTGTAAGTAAATTGGAGCTGGGGGAGCGGCGGGGGATTTTATTTATTTATTTCTTCGGGCTTCTATGCCGCCGACTCCCTGAGGCTCGCGGCGGCTCACAAGAGCCAAAGGCACAGTAAAAACACAGAGCAATAAAACCAATAAAACCAATTAAAACAGTTAAAAACAACAGTAATACCATACTAAAATAACAGAGTTCAGGATAAGTAGCATATTGTTCAGAGCGGGCGGGCCAATGGCGGGGCATGGGCAGGACCTACTCACCGAAGGCCTGCTTAAACAAATAGGTTTTACAGGCTCGTCTAAACGGGAGCAGGTCCTTTATGGCCCGAGTTCCGGCCGGGAGGGCGTTCCACAGCGTAGGAGCTATGACAGAAACGCCCTCCGGCGAGTAGATGTTAATCTCACAGATTTCGATGAAGGTACCTCCAGAAGGTTGGCCTCCTCGGACCGTAGTGATCTCGGGGGGCAATATGGGGTGAGACGCTCCCTCAGATACGCTGGCCCCAGACCGTACAAGGCCTTAAAGGTGAGAACCAACACTTTGAAGGCGATCCGGTGCTCAATTGGGAGCCAGTGCAGATCCTGCAAAACAGGTGTTATGTGGCAACCTGCTGGGGTTCCAGACAGGAGCCGGGCGGCAGTGTTCTGCACCAGCCTGAGCTTCCGGGTCGCCGACAGAGGGAGGCCAACGTAAAGCGCGTTACAGTAATCTAGCCTTGAGATGACCGTGGCTTGGATCACCGTGGCCAGGTCGTTCCGGGAGATATAGGGGGCCAGCCTCCTTGCCTGTCGAAGATGAAAAAAGGCAATCTTGCTGACCGCAGAGACCTGGGCCTCCATGGTCAGCTGGGAGTCCAAATGGACCCACAGGCTCTTAACGGAAGACGATGGGCATAGCGCCACACCGTCCAGGGTCGGAAGCTGGACACCTACATCGCCCGGGCGGCCCGACCACAAGATCTCCGTCTTCGCCGGATTCACCCTCAACCTACTGGCTCGCAGCCATCCAGTAATGGCCTCGAGGCAGTGTTGGAAATTATCGGGGACGGATCCCGGTCTGCCCTCCATCCTCAGAATGAGCTGGGTCGTCATCAGCGTACTGGTGGCACACCAGCCCATAACTCCGCACCAGCTGTGCAAGCAGCTGCATGTAGATGTTAAATAACAGAGGGGATAGAATGGCCCCTTGCGGAACTCCACAAACTAATGGGGAGCCCTCGGAGACCACCTCGCCCCTCCTCACACGCTGAGACCGCTGGTGGAGGAAGGAGGCCAGCCATTTAAGAACTGTCCCCCTCACTCCAGCCATGGCCAGGCGGTGGATCAATAGATTGTGGTCGACCGTGTCAAACGCTGCCGTGAGGTCCAATAACACGAGCAGCGCAGACCCGCCTTGGCCGAGCTGGCAGCGGAGTTGATCTGTCTCCGTCCCATGCCCCGAAGGGAAGCCGGACTGGAAGGGATGGGGCGGAGCCGGGGGCGGGGGCCCACCCTTCGGCCCCCCAGGTCATCAGTGACCGGAATTCAGGCCCCTGGGCCGGTAGAAATTGGACAGCCTTGCTTTAGGTTTTGATTCAGGGAGATCTCACGACCCCCTCCACTCCACAGTAATGTACTATTATGTCCCCTATGTGCTAACCAAGGGGTTTATCAAGAAACAAAATGCACTTGGATGGTTCAGAACAACACATTGTCCCTTTGCACTTTCTATCTGTCTATCTGTCTTCACCTTCACTTCTTTTTTCAGTAAGGTGATGTCAGTATAAGCATTAGGCATGGTTTCGAATCCAAAAATGGCGATTCTAAGATCAAATGGGGGGGGGGGGGATTTTTTTGATTAGTAAAAGAAAAACTTACAAAAAAATTTCCAAAAATTTCTAAAATGTAACTTAAGTACTAACGAATTCGTTAGTAATTCGTATGCCAGAGCATGCGCATTCAGATGGTTTTGGCCTACAACTCCCAGAAATCTAACAGCTGGTAAATTGGTTGGGATTTCTGGGAGTTGTAGGCCAAAACTTGAATAAACCACACTGAATTCTAGATGGGACTCTCCAAATAGGAAGGAGGGAGGGAGGGAGGGGGGTATCCTATTATTGGAAGCAGCAAAAAAAGGGAGGAGCCCCCCCCCTCGCTCCTCGCTGCCTCTCTCTCACCCCGATCCTGAGGGAGCGAGGGCCCAAGTTTGCCCAGGCTGAGAGGAAAAGGAAGAGGCCTGAGGCTGTGAGGAATGGTGGGAGTTGAAATCCAAAACACGTACCTGGAGGGCTGAAGTTGGCCCCTGCGATGGGGCATGGCAGCAGAGCAACGGGGAAGAGAAGCATCTGAGAGAGCGCAGGGAGAGAGAGGAGGAGAAGCGCGCGCGTGTGTGTGAAGCTGGCCCCTGCGATGGGGCATGGCAGCAGAGCAACGGGGAAGAGAAGGGGGAAGCGTGGAGGACTACACTTTCCAGAATGCATTGCCTACCTAGCAGCAGCGTCACTTCCAGTTCCCCATAGAAATGCGGGAAAAAGAAGAAGCTGAATGAAGGCGGGAAGGAAATGAGGGGGAAGTGAGTACGTAGTACAATAATTAATTAATTAATAATTAAGAATTTATTACGATCATAACGCAAATTGTTGGCCTCAAGGACCGTAAAGGAAGTCTACTTCCGGGTTCGCGGCAGCGATCTGTAAAAAGCTCAAAAGTCCCATTACATACGAATCTCTTACGAATCCTTTTAATTTCCGTTTCATTTTTCTCATGCCTAATAAGCATACTGGGGAAGTCATTTCGCCAGCGGCTTCTCTGTGGCTTCTCTGCTGGAGATTTCCTTCAAATTCCTTCAAGAGGTGCCCAGTCTGCCCACACTATTCCCAGCAATGGGACATACATGGAAGAAAGCAATATGAGAAAACCACACCAGAAATAGCTATAGATTTGTTGTGGGGAAAGGGGGTCATTGACAGATAACTTCCACTGCAAAAAGAGCACATTGTCAGTGACCCCCCAACACAACAGTGCTTAAAGAGCAATAACAATGTGCAATAAAGCTGAAGCAACAGAGAGAGGCATGCATCACTGCAGCACTATAATGGCATAGTGGGGTAACTGCCTGATTGGGTTGGTTAGTGAAGGCCTGTTAGGTATTTTTGGACTGCATCTAGAGCAGTGGTTCTCAACCTTTCTAATGCCGTGACCCCTTAATACAGTTCTTCATGTTTTGGTGACCACCAATCATAAAATTATTTTAGTTGCTACTTCATAACTGTAATATTTCTACTGTTATGGATTGTAAATATCCAATATGCAGGATGTATTTTCATTAACTGCACCAAATTTGGCACAAAAATCCCATATGCCCAAATCTAAATATTGCTGGGGTTGGTGGGGGGATTGATTTTGTCATTTGGAAGTTGTAGTTGCCGGGATTTATTATTCAATCAAAGTGCATTCCACTAACGATGGAATTAAACCAAACCTGACACACAGAACTCCCAAGGCCAACTGAAAATACTGCAAGGGTTTGGTGGGCATTGACCTTGAGTTTTGGAGTTGTAGTTCACCTACATCCAGAGAGCCCTGTGGACTCAACCAATGATAGATCTGGACCAAACTTGGCACGAATCCTCAATATGCCCAAATGTGAACACTGGTGGAGTTTGGAGAAAAGAGACTTGACATTTGGGAGTTGTAGTTGCTGGGATTTATAGTTCGCTTACAATCAAAGAGCATTCTGAACCCGGCCACTGATGGAATTCAGCCAAATTTCCCACACAGAATCCCCATGACCAACAGAAAATAATGTGTTTTCTGATGGTCTTTAGTGACCCCTCTGACACCCCCTCGTGACCCCTACAGGGGTCCCGACCCCCAGGTTGAGAAACACTGATCTATAGATAACACTATGTAACATTATTTTCCTTCCTGGGTGTGACAACCCCTTGTTGACCGGCCTCAGACTGGACAATCTTTCGCAATCCAAACTGCTAACCCTAAATGCAAGGGGGCCTCGAAGTTACCTCAGCAACTTCTGTCTTATGGCAGGGTAGACTATCTCCCCACTAACCATTGTATTGCAGAGACTTTAAATTTCTCAGTAACCACTTGACCACACTGCCACCATTTGTCTGTCTGACCACTGACCTTGAGGGCCACCACCAATAAAAGAACTAACAGAGGTGTTTTTCTTTTAAGATGTAAATAATTTATTATGACACAAATGGGTACAAATCTTGATTGGTTTTATACTTCCTCAGAGGCACAAACTTATTCTGTTACACAAAACACAATGGGGATATACTATAGGGTTTCCACTAACCCTCTATAAACCCCTGGACTCTTCCGTCTTTAACTAGGGTCTCTACACCCATAAAACTGGACTGCTCTCTTGCAGACCTTAAGACCAACTAAAGACTGAACTGTTCTCTTACAGTCCTTAAGACCAACTAACACAAAACAAACTCCTCCCCCTTCTCATGGCGGTTGGCTTCCAACCGCTCTTCACCAACTGTAAAATTCATACCTTGAACATTCTAAAGGCTCTGGCCCTGGTTGCTATGGCGACAGCTCTTCAGAGCTTCTGCCAAGCCTCCCTTCTGTCTCACCCACAGCAACAATTCATAGAATATTCCTTTGAACTACACAAAACAACATACATTTAACATATGTTATACAACATTTACACACAAATAATCGACATCATTACACTGGGTTATAAATGTCATTTCCTAATTGGTTCCATCATAAAAACATGGAAAAAGTTTTTTAAACTGCAAAAACTTTGTTTTTGCGCGACATCCTGCAGCACATTTTGCTCTAGTTTTTCAATGAATATTTATTTATTTATTCAGTTTTGCACGCCATCCTTCCCCGAGGGCTCAGGACAGCTTACAGAGAATATAAAAAACACATGTCAAAACAACCGAAATTAAACTCTTAACTAAAAACTATAAAAAAAATTAAAAAAAATTAAAAATATTTACAGGTGATTAACCAGATCTCATCGAGTCTCAATCAATTCAACAAAGTTTCTGGAGTATAAGAACTACTTTCCAACAATGAAACAGGAAAAAAAACACTTTCAAATCAGGAACAGAACATTTTTCAAATTTTGTTACATAGTGTAATGTATGACTTGCTGTATTTATATTTTTGGCCTCATTATTTTTTCCATGCTTTGTTTCAAACGGTTGAGAGTATACAAATTAGCCATTATATAAACAGAGTGTCTTTATTAAATCAGAACTGCGGTGCCTGGTATCCTGTAGACATAACTTGTTAAATACTGTGTATTTAATGTGTATTTTATAGAAATACATTTTAATATGCATTTCTATAAAATTTATTTATTTATTTATTTATTATTCGGGCTTCTATGCCGCCGACTCCCTGAGGCTCGCGGCGGCTTACAGGAGCCGAAGGGCACAGTAAAATACAGGCAATAAGCAGTTAAAAACAATTAAAAACAACAGCAGTACAGTAATTAATAACACAGTTAAAACAATGAACAGCACATCATCCTCAGAAGAACGAATAGATGGCGGGGCATGGGCAGGACTTACTCACCAAAGGCCTGCTTAAACAGGTATGTTTTACAGGCCCGTCTAAACGGGAGCAAGTCCTTCATAGCCCGAGTTCCGGCCGGGAGGGCGTTCCACAGCGTAGGTGCTATGACAGAGAATGCCCTCCGGCGGGTAGCAGTCAGCCTTGCGAGTTTAGCTGAAGGTATCTCCAGGAGATTGGAGTCCTCAGACCGAAGTGATCTCGGAGGGCAATATGGGGTGAGACGGTCCCTCAAATACGCTGGCCCCAGGCCGTGTAAGGCCTTAAAGGTGAGGACCAACACTTTGAAGGTGATCCGGTGCTCAATTGGCAGCCAGTGCAGATCCTGCAAAACAGGTGTTATGTGGGCGCCAGCTGGCGTGCCAGACAGGAGCCGGGCGGCAGTGTTCTGCACTAGCCTGAGCTTCCGGGTCACCGACAGAGAAAGGCCAACGTAGAGCGCGTTGCAGTAATCCAGCCTTGAGATGACTGTGGCTTGGATCACTGTGGCCAGATCGTTCTGGGAGAGATAGGGGCCAGCCTCCTTGCCTGTCGCAGATGAAAAAAAGCGATCTTGCTGACCGCAGAGACCTGGGCCTCCATGGTCAGCTGGGAGTCCAACTGGACCCCCAGGCTCTTTACGGAAGGCGATGGGCATAACACCGCACCGTCCAGGCTCGGAAGCTGGACATTAACAGCACCCGGGCGACCCAGCCACAAGATCTCCGTCTTCGCCGGATTCACCCTCAACCTACTGGCTCGCAGCCATCCAGTAACGGCTTCGAGGCAGTGTTAGAAATTATCGGGGACAGAACCCGGCCTGCCCTCCATCCTCAGAATGAGCTGGGTGTCGTCAGCATACTGGTGACACTCCAGCCCATAACTCCGCACCAGCTGTGCAAGCGGCTGCATGTAGATGTTAAATAACAGAGGGAGAGAATGGCCCCTGGGGGACCCCACAGAGTAGTGGGGAGCCCTCGGAGACCACCTCGCCCCTCCTCACACTGAGACCGCTGGTGGAGGAAGGAGGTCAGCCATTTAAGGCTGTCTCCTCACCTCCAGCCACGGCCAGGCGGTGGATCAATAGATTGTGGTCGACCGTGTCAAACGCTGCCGTGAGGTCCAATAACACGAGCAGCGCAGACCCGCCTTGGTCGAGCTGGCAGCGGAGTTGGTCTGTGATGGAGACCAGGACCGTCTCCGTCCCATGCCCCGAACGGAAGCCGGACTGGAAGGGGTCTAGCCATGTTGCATCATCTAAGAAATTGTATAATATGCACCGGGAATGTGGCGCAGCTGGCAGGGAGTCAACTGCATAAGATCTCTACTGACCAGGAGGTCATGAGTTCGAGGCTGCCGCCCGGTCGGGTGAGCTCTCGACCAATTTGTGTAGCTCGTTGTCGACTTTTGAAACCTGAAAGACAGTTGCATCTGTCAAGTAGGAAATTTAGGTATCATGTTGTGGGAAGGCTAAATTTAACTGATTTATGAGGCTACAAAATCTCAGCTCCCCCTGGTTGCCAGAAGCTGGAATGTTAAATTGCCTCTATGTCTGTCTATATATGTTGTATGTCAATGGCATTGAATGTTTGCCTGTATATGTGCATTGTGATCCGCCCTGAGTCCCCTGCGGGGTGAGAAGGGCGGAATATAAAGGATGTAAATAAATAAATAAATAAATAAATAAATAATATGTATCTTTTATACAGTTACATTTTAATATGTGTGTTTTTAGTATTATAATTTTTGCAATATTTGTGTGTTTTGACCATATTGTGACCCACCTTGGGCCGCAAGAAGAGGTGGGTAATAAATAAAATTATTATTATTATTATTGACTTTACTTCCTACCAGCCATACTGGTATATGTCAGTTGTGATGGGATTTGTTATTCAACAACATCCGGAGAGACATGGACTCTGCAGCCCTGGACTAAATATAATTTATTACTGGAGACAAGTATGAGTGGACCCAGATCCCCATATTAATTTTCAAACCTGCAAGTGCAAAATAGTTTATAGTGATTGTGAACTCCTAAGACAATTAGTGGGATTTGCTATTTGAGTAAAAATGAATGGATTCATATAAGCATGGCCCTCTGAGTGCCAGTCATCATTTTTTGACAGCTTCATGTTTGTATTATTGCAATGCAGCTTATATAATGCTATCCTAGAAGGTCCACAATCTACCTTATGATTGTTCAGATTGTTAAATGGAATGCGGCACTCCAGGGGCCAGGCGTTATCTTCCCTCACAGCCAAGGGGCAATAAGCCAGCCCGATCCAGGGCCCATGTGACACCCCAGACACAGAGTTGTGACAAAGAACATAAACAACAAACAGGAACAAATGCAACCATGAAAATCTTATATATATATAAAGGAAGAGTCGTCATGGAAAGACCGTCCCAAACAGAGAAACCTTACAACGCAGAGAAACCAAACTTGCCAACAGAAATAGGCCTCAGACAAGGTACGTTTGTAGCAAAGAAACTCCCCCC
>JARBWK010001287.1:0-20017 GCA_030556195.1 Anolis apletophallus | reverse complement strand
GCCAAGATTGACAAAGAGATAGATCACAGATTAGCAGAGGCATAGAGTGCATTTGGAAGGCTTCACAAAAGAGTCTGGAGCAACAAGCACCTGAGGCAAAGCACCAAAATCAGTGTGTACATAGCTATCGTACTGCCTGTTCTCCTCTATGGGTCTGAAGCATGGGTCACCTATCGCCAACACCTACGACTCCTCGAACACTTTCATCAGCGCTGTCTTAGCACAATCCTAAATATACACTGGACCGACTATGTGACGAACGTTGCTGTCCTTGAGCAAGCAGGGGTCACCAGCATTGAGGCCATGCTATTGAGAACACAGCTGCGCTGGGCAGGGAACGCCTCTAGGATGGAGGACCACCGCCTCCCAAAGATACTACTCTATGGTGAACTCACAAGAGAGGCGCCCAAAAAGAGATACAAGGACTCCTGCAACAACACGTCAGGCTCGGCCAGATTGATCGCCAACAATGGTCCACCCTGGCCTCACATCGGGAGGCGTGGAGACGCACTATCCACAATGCCACGGCCTCTTTCGAGAAGACACGCCGAACGGGTCTCGACAACGCAGAAAGAACCGCAACTTGGAAACGACATCACCCAAGGAGACTTTCTGCTGTGCTTTCTGCAACCGGACTTGCCTATCTCAGATTGGCCTTTTTAGTCATCAACGAGTCCTTCCTAAAGAATCTTTCGTCACGAAGTAATGCCGAGAGAGAATACACACACACACACATACACACTATAATGTGCTATAGAAGTCGTTGTTGAAGCCCCCCGAGTCCCTTCGATGAGTGATTGTGGTCGTGGCGTGCCCGGCGCTGCAATGCCCGAGGCTCGTTTTTTTGCTTCCTTGCGGGTTTTTTAACATCCAGCCGGCAAAGTGGGAATCATGAATAATAGAACGAGGAGAAGGTTGGGAAAGGGACGCACAGGCGCATGCGGTTCGAAATGCACTCGGAGAGAAGAAGAGCAAGACGCGGCTGACTAGCACAATGGAGTGAGCATGGCTCAGCGCCGCAAGAGTGCCACACAGTGGCCGTTGGGGGGGAATGCTGAGTTACAGACTCCCAACTGGCTTGTTGAGAGTTTTTCGAGCTGTCTGGCCATGTTCGAGAAGCATGCCCTCCTGACGTTCTTCCCACATCTACGCCAGATTGTGAGGTCTGTTGGAAACTAGGAAAATTGGGTTCATATCCCATGATGAATGGTCTAGCAGTTTTCAAGGCAAGGGTTCTTTCTCCCACCCTGGACAACACTCAAACACAGGGGAACTCCAGACAAGAAACATTCAGGGACAGCTAATCACCTCTTAACAAAGGATTCCCCCAGGCAGTAACACGCCGCACTAAAAACCGTCAGCCCATCAAGGTGGCCTACAGAAATATTCACACCTAGGTCCAACAGAAAAGAGTTCTTTCTCCCACCCTGGACAACACTAAAACACAGGGGAGCTCCAGACAAGAAAAAGTCAGAGACAGCTAATCACCTCTCAACAAAGGATTCCCCCAGGCAGTAACACGCCACACTAAAAACCGTCAGCCCATCAAGGTGGCCTACAGAAACATTCACACCTAGGTCCAACAGAAAAGAGTTCTTTCTCCCGCCCTGGGCAACACTCAAACACAGGGGAACTCCAGACAAGGAACAGTCAGGGACAGCTAATCACCTCTCAACAAAGGATTCCCCCAGGCAGTAACACGGCACCCCTAAAATCTGTCAGCCCATCAAATCCTAATCAAGGTGGCCAACAGAAACATTCACACTTAGGCCCAACAGACAAGAGTTCTTTCTCCCACCCTGGGCAACACTCAAACACAGGGGAACTCCAGACAAGAAACAGTCAGGGACAGCTAATCACCTCTCAACAAAGGATTCCCCCAGGCTATTGCCATAACACACCACACCTAAAAACTGTCAGCCCATCAAATGCCAATCAAGGTGGCCAACAGAAACATTCACACCTAGGTCCAACAGACAAGAGTTCTTTCTCCGAACCTGGACAACACTCAAACACAAACTGTAACTCCCAAATGTCAAGGTCTATTTTCCCCAAACCCCATCTGTGTTCACATTTGGGAATATTGAGTATTCATGCCAAGTTTGGTCCGGATGCAACATTATTTGAGTCCACAGTGCTCTCTGGATATAGGTGAACTACAACTCCAAAACTCAAGGTCAATGCCCACCAAACTCTTATAGTATTTTCTCTTGGTTATGGGAGTTCTGTGTGAGAAGTTTGTGTCTTTCTGCCATTCCTGCCAGGATATCTATGTTGTGTTCGTCGAAACAGGCCCAGGTTTCACACTGAGTGTATGAATACATTCAAAAACATATTAACTATATGTATTACTGTGTTAAGAGTGTCGCTAGAGTGTCATTTTGGTTGGTGGTGTGCCCCAGGATTGTGTAAATATATGTTGTGTTCATCGAAACAGGCCCAGGTTTCACACTGAGTGTATAAATACATTCAAAAACATATTAACTATATGTATTAGAGTGTCATTAGAGTGTCATTAGAGTGTCATTTTGTGTCATTTTGGTTGGTGGTGTGCCCCAGGATTTTGGAAATGTAAAAAATGTGCCGCGGCTCAAAAATGGTTGGGAAACACTGACCTAAGCCATCAACAGAGATCCTGAACAGAGCCAGTCCCAGGACGGGACGCTGCTGACGGCACTCCCCTCGTCACTTCTTTCTTTCCGAGATCAAGAGGAAGCGCTCACTCACTCACCTGTGCTTTGAGGCTGGCGGTGTCGAAGACGGTGATCTGGTTCCCGCAACTGGCCCACAAAGCATCGTCCAATGTGAGTAGCGTCCGCACCGGCGACAATCCGACCGTCAGCAAAGTGGGCTCGACTTGGGCATCCCAGAGTCCCCCGGCCGCTATTGGAGAAGAGAGAAGGAGGGAAAGGGTGATTCGGAAGAACGAGGCCATAGGCCATCTTCCTACGAGCTGGAGAAGATGGAGGCTTGAAAGGAGACATGTGGTCCATGCAAAAATATGGTTCAAAAGTTATTACTAGGCCTGTTTGATCCCCAAAACATGGTTCAAACCCCATTTAGGATGTCAGGGGTGCAATTCCAATTTTCAGTTCAAAAACTGTTCAAAACGTCCGGGACTTCCGAATCCTTCGTTAATGGTTTCAAAGTGCGATTTCCTGTTTCCTGTTACAAACATTCCGAACAAAACCTAGCCATGCCTAGTTTCTAATATCGATTCGTATGCACAAATCTAATGAATGTGATCCGAAATTACGAATTAAAAAAAGTAAATTATGCACACTCTTAGTAGATATGGCTGGTGTAACAATGACATCCCTGTATCTTGTCGCCCATTCAGAAGCAGCCCTGCAGCGCCTCACGTCCTGCTTTGCAACAGCTGCAGAGCTGTTTGGGCTGGAAGCCAGCCTGAAGGAAAGGGAAGTCCTCTACCAGCCCGCACCACAGGAAGAACACCATCATCCCCACGTCAGCATAGACACATTTGTGCTTAAGTCCATTCAGCCTGAAGAAAAGGGAAGTCCTCTACCAGCCCGCACCACAGGAAGAACACCACCATCCCCACGTCAGCATAGACACATTTGTGCTTAAGTCCATTCAGCCTGAAGAAAAGGGAAGTCCTCTACCAGCCCGCACCACAGGAAGAACACCATCATCCCCACCTCAGCATAGGGGGCCTCACGTCCTGCTTTGCAACAGCTGCAGAGCTGTTTGGGCTGAAGCCAGCCTGAAGGAAAGGGAAGTCCTCTACCAGCCCGCACCACAGGAAGAACACCATCATCCCCACGTCAGCATAGACACATTTGTGCTTAAGTCCATTCAGCCTGAAGAAAAGGGAAGTCCTCTACCGGCCCGCACCACAGGAAGAACACCAACATCCCCACATCAGCATAGACACATTTGTGCTTAAGTCCATTCAGCCTGAAGAAAAGGGAAGTCCTCTACCAGCCCGCACCACAGGAAGAACACCATCATCCCCACATCAGCATAGGGGGCCTAACTTTCTGCTTTGCAACAGCTGCAGAGCTGTTTGGGCTGGAAGCCAGCCTGAAGGAAAGGGAAGTCCTCTGCCAGCCCGCACCACAGGAAGAACACCATCATCCCCACGTCAGCATAGACACATTTGTGCTTAAGTCCATTCAGCCTGAAGAAAGCGGAAGTCCTCTACCAGCCCGCACCACAGGAAGAACACCACCATCCCCACGTCAGCATAGACACATTTGTGCTTAAGTCCATTCAGCCTGAAGAAAAGGGAAGTCCTCTACCAGCCTCACCACAGGAAGAACACCATCATCCCCACATCAGCATAGGCACATCTGTGCTCAAGTCCGTTCATCCTGAAGAAAAGGGAAGTCCTCTACCAGCCCGCAACACAGGAAGAACACCACCATCCCCACGTCAGCATAGACACATTTGTGCTTAAGTCCATTCAGCCTGAAGAAAAGGGAAGTCCTCTACCAGCCCGCACCACAGGAAGAACACCATCATCCCCACGTCAGCATAGGCACATCTGTGCTCAAGTCTGTTTATCCTGAAGAAAAGGGAAGTCCTCTACCAGCCCGCACCACAGGAAGAACACCACCATCCCCACGTTAGCATAGGCACATCTGTGCTCAAGTCCGTTCATCCTGAAGAAAAGGGAAGTCCTCTACCAGCCCGCACCACAGGAAGAACACCATCATCCCCACGTCAGCATAGGCACATCTGTGCTCAAGTCCGTTTATCCTGAAGAAAAGGGAAGTCCTCTACCAGCCCGCACCACAGGAAGAACACCATGATCCCCACGTCAGCATAGGCACATCTGTTCTTAAGTCCGTTCAGCCTGAAGAAAAAGGAAGTCCTCTACCAGCCCGCACCACAGGAAGAACACCATCATCCCCACGTCAGCATAGGCGAATCTACGCTTAAACTGCTTAGCAGTTCACCTCCCTGGGAAGCATCATATCTTCAGGCGCCAAGATTGATAAAGAGAGAGAGATCACAGATTAGCAAAGGCATAGAGTGCATTCGAAAGGCTTCACAAAAGAGTCTGGATCAACAAGCACCTGAGGCAAAGCACCAAAATCAGTGTGTACAGAGCGATTGTCCTGTCTATTCTCCTCTATGGGTCTGAAACATGGGTCACCAGTCGCCAACACCTACGACTCCTGAACGCTTTCATCAGCGCTGTCTTCGCACAATCCTAAATATACACTGGACCGACTATGTGACTAATGTTGCTGTCCTTGAGCAAGCAGGGGTCACCAGCGTTGAGGCCACGCTATTGAGAACACAGCTGCGCTGGGCAGGGCATATGTCTAGGATCGAGGGCCACCGCCTCCCAAAGATACTACTCTATGGTGAACTCGCCACGGGTCAGCGCAAGAGAGGCGCCCCAAAAAAGAGATAAGGACTCCCTGAAATAACATCTCAGGCTCAAACAGATTGATCACCAACAATGGTCCACCCTGGCCTCACATCGGGAGGCATGGAGACGCACTCTCCACAATGCTGCGGCCTGGTGGAGTTCAGAGTGCTCTTTGATTGCGGGTGAACTATAACTCCCAGCAACTACGACTCCCAAATGACAAAAAGACTGACAGCTGTTGAGCAAGACCTTTGTGCGCGTCTTTCTGCCATTCCTGCCAGGATATCTACGTTGTGTTCATCGAAACAGGCCCAGGTTTCACACTGAGTGTATAAATACATTCAAAAACATATTAACTATATGTATGACTGTGTTAGAGTGTCGTTTTGTATACGGAGTGTATAAATACATTGAAAAACATATTAACTATATGTATTACTGTGTTAGAGTGTCGTTTTGTATACGGAGTGTATAAATACATTCAAAAACATATTAACTATATGTATTACTGTGTTAGGGTGTCATTTTGTATACGGAGTGTATAAATACATTTAAAACATATTAACTATATGTATTACTGTGTTAGAGTGTCATTTTGTATACGGAGTGTATAAATACATTTAAAAACATATTAACTATATGTATTACTGTGTTAGAGTGTCATTTTGTATACGGAGTGTATAAATACATTCAAAAACATATTAACTATATGTATTACTGTGTTAGAGTGTCATTTTGTATGCGGAGTGTATAAATACATTCAAAAACATATTAACTATATGTATTACTGTGTTAGAGTGTCATTTTGTATGCGGAGTGTATAAATACATTTAAAAACATATTAACTATATGTATTACTGTGTTAGTCATTTTGTATGCGGAGTGTATAAATACATTCAAAAACATATTAACTATATGTATTACTGTGTTAGAGTGTCATTTTGTATACGGAGTGTATAAATACATTCAAAAACATATTAACTATATGTATTACTGTGTTAGAGTGTCATTTTGTATTCGGAGTGTATAAATACATTTAAAAACATATTAACTATATGTATTACTGTGTTAGTCATTTTGTATACGGAGTGTATAAATTCATTCAAAAACATATTAACTATATGTATTACTGTGTTAGTCATTTTGTATACGGAGTGTATAAATACATTCAAAAAAATATTAACTATATGTATTACTGTGTTAGAGTGTCATTTTGTATGGAGTGTATAAATACATTCAAAAACATATTAACTATATGTATTACTGTGTTAGAGTGTCATTTTGTGTACGGAGTGTATAAATACATTTAAAAACATATTAACTATATGTATGACTGTGTTAGAGTGTCATTTTGTGTACGGAGTGTATAAATACATTTAAAAACATATTGACTATATGTATTACTGTGTTAGAGTGTCATTTTGTATACGGAGTGTATAAATACATTCAAAAACATATTAACTATATGTATTACTGTGTTAGAGTGTCATTTTGTATACGGAGTGTATAAATACATTCAAAAACATATTAACTATATGTATTACTGTGTTAGAGTGTCATTTTGTATACGGAGTGTATAAATACATTTAAAAACATATTAACTATATGTATTACTGTGTTAGAGTGTCATTTTGTATACGGAGTGTATAAATACATTCAAAAACATATTAACTATATGTATTACTGTGTTAGAGTGTCATTTTGTATGCGGAGTGTATAAATACATTCAAAACATATTAACTATATGTATTACTGTGTTAGAGTGTCATTTTGTATGGGAGTGTATAAATACATTTAAAAACATATTAACTATATGTATTACTGTGTTAGAGTGTCATTTTGTATTCGGAGTGTATAAATACATTCAAAAACATATTAACTATATGTATTACTGTGTTAGAGTGTCATTTTGTATGCGGAGTGTATAAATACATTTAAAAACATATTAACTATATGTATTACTGTGTTAGTCATTTTGTATGCGGAGTGTATAAATACATTCAAAAACATATTAACTATATGTATTACTGTGTTAGAGTGTCATTTTGTATACGGAGTGTATAAATACATTCAAAAACATATTAACTATATGTATTACTGTGTTAGAGTGTCATTTTGTATGCGGAGTGTATAAATACATTCAAAAACATATTAACTATATGTATTACTGTGTTAGTCATTTTGTATGCGGAGTGTATAAATACATTCAAAAACATATTAACTCTATGTATTACTGTGTTAGAGTGTCGTTTTGTGTCATTTTTGTTGGTGGTATGCACCAGGATTTTGAGGGGGGGGGGAAGGTTGAAAAACACTGCTCTACAAGATATTCCATCCTTCCGAACCAGAAAACTGGAAACATTAATATTTCCCGATCCAAAGAGGCGGAGGGGCCTCGGGGTGGGCTTTTTACCCAAAGCAGGTGCGCCATTCCGAGAAAAAATCCTCTTCCCGCGGCACCTCTGCCCTCCGCAGATGTAAACGCAACCTGCCCCCTGCCGGCGTTCTCCCCCTCTTCCGACACGTTGCCTCGCCTCCCGCTTTAATTAAAAAGCATAAAACGGTTTTCTCAAGAGCTAATTAATAATTTTGAGCAAGGGGTAGGCGAAAGGGTTTGAAGGCGCTGAAGCAGCTGCCGGCTCGTGGCCCCGGAACGGAGGGCGATAGATACGGGTCGTGGGCGCTTAATGGACCGTGGAAAGGAAGCGGAGAGAGGCTGATGGTGATGATACGGGCAGGAAGCTGATGAGTGTATGGGAAGGGAATAGGGAATTATACCAAAATGGAGAGGAAGAGAGGGATCGGGCCTTGGTTCTGTCCTACGTTCATGAAACCGCAAAACTTTGTTTTGGCGGGAGATCCCGCTATGGCAGATTTTGCTCTAGTTTGTCGAATGGAGGGGACATTGAGGAGATTTCTGGGGACAATATGGGGAGAGGCGGTCCCTCAAGGACACTGGCCCAAGGCCATACAAGGCCTTAAAGGTTAATACCAACACTTTGAAGGAGATCCGGTGCTCAATTGGTAGCCACTCATTCGGGCGTGTCTTCTCGAAAGAGGCCGCAGCATTGTGTGTAGTGCGTCTCCGTGCCTCCCGATGCGAGGCCAGGGTGGACCATGGTTGGTGATCAATCTGGCCGAGCCTGAGGTGTTGTTTCAGGGGGTCCTTAGATCTCTTTTTGGGGGTGCCTCTCTTGTGAGTTCACCATAGAGTAGTATCTTTGGGAGGCGGTGGTCCTCCATCCTAGAGGCGTTCCCTGCCCAGCGCAGCTGTGTTCTCAATAGCATGGCCTCAACGCTGGTGATCCCTGCTTGCTCAAGGACTGCAACATTCGTCACATAGTCGGTCCAGCGTATATTTAGGATTGTGCGAAGACAGCGCTGATGAAAGCGTTAGAGGAATTGTAGGTGTTGGCGATAGGTGACCCATGTTTCAGACACATAGAGGAGAATAGTCAGTACGATAGCTCTGTACGCACTGATTTGGGTGCTTTGCCTCAGGCGCTTGTTGCTCCAGACTCTTTTGTGAAGCCTTCCGAATGCACTCTATGCCTTTGCTAATCTGTGATCTATCTCTTTGTCAATTTTGGCGTCTGAGGAGATGATGCTTCCCAGGGAGGTGAACTGCTGGATGGTCTAAAGCACGGATGTGCCTCTGCTGACGTGGGGATGATGGTGTTCTTCCTGTGGTGCAGGCTGGTAGAGGACTTCCCTTTTCTTCAAGCTGACTTCCAGCCCAAACAGTTTTGCAGCTGTTGCAAAGCAGGATGTTAGACCTATGCTGCCGTGGGTATGGAGGTGTTCGTACGGTGGTGTGGGTTGGTAGAGGACTTCCGTTTTCTTCAGGCTGACTTCCAGCCCAAACAGCTCTGCAGCTGTTGCAAATCAGGATGTTACAAGCTGACGTGGGAATGATGGTGTTCTTCCTGTGGTGCGGGCTGGTAGAGGACTTCCGTTTTCTTCAGGCTGACTTCCAGCCCAAACAGTTCTGCAGCTATTGCAAAGCAGGATGTGAGGCCTATGCTGACGTGGGGATGACGGTGTTCTTCCTGTGGTGCGGGCTGGTAGAGGACTTCCCTTTTATTCAGGCTGACTTCCAGCCCAAACAGCTCTGCAGATATTGCAAAGCAGGATGTTAGACGCTGACGTGGGGATGGTGTTCTTCCTGTGGTGCGGGCTCGTAGAGGACTTCCCTTTTATTCAGGCTGACTTCCAGCCCAAACAGTTCTGCAGCTGTTGCACTGCAGAATGTTAGAAGCTGACGTGGGGATGATGGTGTTCTTCCTGTGGTGTGGGCTGGTAGAGGACTTCCCTTTTATTCAGGCTGACTTCTAGCCCAAACAGTTCTGCAGCTGTTGCACTGCAGAATGTTAGAAGCTGACGTGGGGATGATGGTGTTCTTCCTGTGGTGCGGGCTGGTAGAGGACTTCCGTTTTCTTCAGGTTGACTTCTAGCCCAAACAGCTCTGCAGCTGTTGCAAAGCAGGATGCCAGGCGCTGCAGGGCTGCTTCTGAAGGGGCGACTATTATTATGATGATGATGATCGTCATCATCACCATTATTAATTTGCTAAGCAGAGCCCTTCTCTGACCATTTCCAGACTGACACTGCTGACAAAAAACACTCTGAGAAAAGATGTTTTCCAAACTCGGAGACAAGGAAAAACCAGAAATCAAAGCCACCATTGCGAGCCTGAGAACGAAAGTGTCCTTTGTTGACGCTGGTGGACGTAAGTGCGGCTCACGAGAGATTGGCCCAGGACCGTGATGTCTTGCAAAAATTTAATAGACCCGACCCGGAGCGAAGATTGTCCTCTGACTCCTCTTTATCAACATTTTCTTTTCGAGCCGGGGACAAGGATGAAAGCCCGCCTGACAGGCTTCGGCGGCAGTAAAACTGTTCCTCGTTCCGGAGAGAACTGACAGCCGATCAATAAGAAATTACTCGGCGTTCGAGCCGGGGTTTTGTCTCGGGACCTGAGTCCGAGCGTTGCATTTTGAAAGGCAATTAGCATACAGCGGCTTTTTTTGCCAAGATGCGGGCAGTTCTCACTGGCAACAAGAATTCATGGGAATGTTGTTGATGTTGTTGTTTTCTTTCCGGAGAGTTTTCAATAGTGGACCTCACCGGAGGTAGACGTTTGGAGAGAAGGAAGAGCGCCCAAAAGTTCACACATCTCATCATTCAGCTCAAAACAGAGCTCGACAAGCGCAGGTTCCCGATCCGGCAACCAGATCTTATAACATCCGACCCATAGTTAAGAACAGGGGTGTATAAAAGATCAAGGGTAAAAGGTAAACTCCGGTGAGTGACTTATTTACTGCTCCTCTCTGCCTAGTAAATCTTAACTACAACACAAATAGTCCTACACGTGATCTATCTAGCATTTTTTGACTTTTTCCAAGTTAGGCTCCGCCCCCTTTCTACCAGCCAATCCTAACTCCACTCATTTCCCTCCAGGCTGCCCCCTTTTGGAAATGAGAATCCTAAAATGGCACCTTTCTAAGATGGCTGACAATGTCTAGGGCCTACTTTTTCAGGCTTAGAACATAAGAACATACATAAGAAAATTAGCACACAGAGCCCTCTTGACCCACTCTACACCCTGGTGCTGTTTCAAGGAGGACGGACCACAGATGATGGGACTCGAAATACCTTTCATGAACGCCCTTCGTAGATTACAGATAGGTGGTAAAAATAGATAAACAGATAGATAGACTTTGACCTCTTTCTTTCTTTCTTTCTTTCTTTCTTTCTTTCTTTCTTTCTTTCTTGCGTGTGAGGATGAACAAGTTACATAAGAACATAAGAAGAGCCATGCTGAATCGGGCCTCAGCCCATCTAGTCCAGCATTCTGTGTCACACAGTGGCCCACCAGTTGTACACGGGGATCTCGAGCAGAAGGGAGGGCAAAACCCTGACCTGCTCCCGACCCCCACAACCAGTACCCGGGAAATCCTGCCTACCTCAACCAACTCCGAGGTGGCACTTGGATGTCCATTTCAGTAGCTACTGATTCCCTTGGTCTCCATGAATCTGTCTAATCCTGCCTTGAAGCTGTCCAGGCTGACCGCTGTCACAACCTCCTCTGGAAGTGAGTTCCATAACCCAATGACCCTCTGGGTGAAGAAATATTTCCCTTTATTAGTCCTAACTTTCCTACCTTGGAGCTTCAGGAGTGCCCCTAGTCCTAGTGTTGTGTGACAGAGAAAATATTTTTTCTTTATTCACCTTTTCTATCCCATGCATGATTTTATACACTTCGATCAAGTCACCTCTTAAACGCCGTCTTTCAAGGCTGAAAAGACCAAGGCGTTGCAACCTGGTTTTCGTAAGGAGCCGCTCCATCCCTTGGATCATTCTTGTTGCCCTTTTCTGTACCTTTTCCAGTTCCGTTATATCCTTCTTAAGGTGCGGAGACCAGAATTGTACACAGTACTCAGATGTGGCCTTACCATAGATTTGTAGAGAGGTAATACAACATTTGCTGACCTATTTTCGATTCCCTTTCTGATCATGCCTAGCATAGAATTTGCTTTTTTTCACTGCTGCAGCGCACTGGGTTGACATCTTCATTGAGCTGTCCACCAAGACCCCAAGATGCCTTTCCTGGTTTGTCTCGAAAGCTTTGACCCCATCAGTTGATAAGTGTAGTTGGGGTTCTTTGCCCCGATGTGCATGACTTTACACTTGTTTAGGTTAAAATGCATTTGCCACTTTGTTGCCCATTCACTCAATTTCGAGAGATCTTTCTGGAGCTCTTTACAGTCAGTTTCATTTTTAACTACCCTGAACAGTTTAGTGTCGTCTGCAAACTTTGCTACCTCAGAATTCACTCCTACGTCCAGATCATTAATGAATAAATTAAAAGTAACGGACCCAAAACTGAACCTTGGGGTACGCCACTTCTCACCTCTTTCCACCCAGAGAAGTGTCCGTTTATTACCACCCTTTGTTTCCTACAGTTTAGCCAGGTTCCAATCCAGGACAAGACCTGTCCCCTGATTCCATGGCTGGAGAGCTTGTTTAGGAGCCTTTGGTGAGGGACTTGGTCAAAAGCCTTTTGGAAGTCAAGGTAAACAATATCGACTGGGTCCCCTTTATCTATGTGTTTATTTACACCCTCAAAGAATTCTAACAAGTTAGTAAGACATGATTTGCCTTTGCAGAAACCATGTTGATTTTCCTTCAGCAATGCCTGTTCTTCTATGTGCTTAGTAATTTTTTCTTTAATAATGGTTTCCATCACTTTGCCTGGAACTGAGGTTAGACTGACTGGTCTATAATTTCCTGGATCACCCCTGGATCCTTTCTTGAAGATCGGTGTTACATTTGCCTCCCTCCAGTCCTCGGGTACAGTGCCTGATCTTGGAGAAAGGTTATATATCTTAGCTAGAAGTTCAGCAAGAATTTCAGCAATTTCTCCTCTCTGCCTAGTAAATCTTAACTACAACACAAATAGTCCTACACGTGATCTATCTAGCATTTTTTGACTTTTTCCAAGTTAGGCTCCGCCCCCTTTCTACCAGCCAATCCTAACTCCACTCATTTCCCTCCAGGCTGCTCTTAGGCACGCCAACTTTTGGAAATGAGAATCCCAAAATGGCACCTTTCTAAGATGGCTGACAATGTCTTGGGCCTACTTTTTCAGGCTTTTCCTAGCCTGTCAGGTAGAGCAGTGTTTCCCAATCGGTGTGCCGCGGCACACTACTGTGCTGTGCGCGATCATCAGGTATGCCGTGGGGAAAACCGTTTCTTCCCCCCTCCTGCCGAACTCCTGCTGCTGCTGCTTGCGGGGCGGACGAGGAAGAGGAGGAGGAAGGGCCGGGTGGCGGCGAAGAAGAAGAAGAAGGGGCCGGGGTGCCAGGGTGCCGCCTCCTTCGGCCGTTTCCCCTCCGCGTGCGCCAGCCAGCCTCCAATCGAGGGAGGGAGGAGGGAGGGGTGACGTCACTTCCCAGCGGTCGCCATTTGAGGAGGAGGAAAGGCCGGCAAAGAGGCTGAGGTGAGCGGAGGGAGGGTCGGAAAGGGGTGGAGTGTCCCCCTCCCCATGAGGAAGAGACCCGCCCATCATTATTTGAGTCCACAGTGCTCTCTGGGTGTAGGTGAACTACAACTCCCAAACATCAAGGTCTATTTTCCCCAAACTCCATCTGTGGTCCCATTTGGGCATATTGAGTATTCATGCCAAGTGTGGTCAAGATCCATCATTATTTGAGTCCACAGTGCTCTCTGGATGGAGGTGAACTACAACTCCCAAACGTCAAGGTCTATTTTCCCAAACTCCATCTGTGGTCCCATTTGGGCATATTGAGTATTCATGCCAAGTGTGGTCCAGATCCATCATTGTTTGAGTCCACAGTGGTCTCTGGGTGTAGGTGAACTACAACTCCCAAACGTCAAGGTCTATTTTCCCCAAACTCCATCTGTGCTCCCATTTGGGCATATTGAGTATTCATGCCAAGTGTGGTCCAGATCCATCATTATTTGAGTCCACAGTGCTCTCTGGGTGTAGGTGAACTACAACTCCCAAACGTCAAGGTCTATTTTCCCCAAACTCCATCTGTGGTCCCATTTGGGCATATTGAGTATTCATGCCAAGTGTGGTCAAGATCCATCATTATTTGAGTCCACAGTGCTCTCTGGGTGTAGGTGAACTACAACTCCCAAACGTCAAGGTCTATTTTCCCCAAACTCCATCTGTGCTCCCATTTGGGCATATTGAGTATTCATGCCAAGTGTGGTCCAGATCCATCATTGTTTGAGTCCACGGTGCTCTCTGGGTGTAGGTGAACTACAACTCCCAAACGTCAAGGTCTATTTTCCCCAAACTCCATCTGTGGTCCCATTTGGGCATATTGAGTATTCATGCCAAGTGTGGTCCAGATCCATCATTGTTTGAGTCCACAGTGGTCTCTGGGTGTAGGTGAACTACAACTCCCAAACGTCAAGGTCTATTTTCCCCAAACTCCATCTGTGGTCCCATTTGGGCATATTGAGTATTCATGCCAAGTGTGGTCCAGATCCATCATTGTTTGAGTCCACAGTGCTCTCTGGACGTAGGTGAACTACAACTCCAAAAGCCAAGGTCAAGGCCCACCAAACTCTTATAGTATTTTCTCTTGGTTATGGGTGTTCTGTGTGGGAAGTTTGATTCCATTCCATCATTGGGGGAGTTCAGAGTGCTCTTCGATTGCGGGTGAACTATAACTCCTAGCAACTACAACTTCCAAATGACAAAATCGATTTTTTTTTTTTTACTGTTGGTCCCTTCTTGGGTTAGTATTAGTACGTGTTGTGGCCAAATTAGGCAGCAATTTGTCCACTGCTTTTTGAATTATGTTAATCCCACAAATGAACATTATACACACACACACACACACACACACTAGCTGTACCCGGCACGCGTTGCTGTGCCCTATTTTGCATATGCGAGAAAGTCTGAGTATGTAAGGGTTGGAATTGATGTTAGTTATGGTGTTGTTGGGGCCATGGCAGTGTCGTTGTGGGTTGTTCTGGTGGGTGGGATGTTGGAGTCCTGTGGAGTTGTTGTTGTGTGGTGTTGCTGGCGTTCTGCAGAGCTTGTGGATATACAATGTTTTTTGTCTTTCTGTGTGCTGTGTTGATGTAGAGGTTGATGCGTGTGTGGGTGGGGTACTTTGGAAGTGAGTGGAGGTATTTCAAATTCCATCATCCATGGTGTGCCCTCCTCTAAACTGCAATCGGATGGAGTGTGGGTCATGGGGTGCATTGTGTGTCAAGTTTGGTCTTTATCGGTCTTGGTTCTGGGCCACAGTGGTCTGTGGGGAATGATGGGTTTTGAAGTAGTACAAATCCCATTATCCATGGAGGTACGTCAAGTCCATAATCCATGGTCCACCCTCCTCCAAACTGTAGTAGAATGTAGCGTGGGTCAGAGGGGCTCTGTGTGCCAAGGTAGGTTACTGTCAATTCATACACAATGTCCCATGAGCTGAGGCCTAGTCAGGAACAGCAAGTTAATGAAGCCTTACTGTCAATTCAGGCCATACACAATGTCCCATGAGCTGAGGCGTAGTCGGGAGAATCAAGTGAATGAAGCCTTGCTGTCAATTCAGAGCGTAAACAGCATCCCATTAAGTGAGGCCTAGTCAGGGAAATTAAGTTAATGAAGCCTTACTGTCAATTTTGGGCGTGGTCTGTGATTTGTAGGGGTGTAAATTTTCTGTGGGAAGTGATTTGGGTGTTTGTGTTTGTGCCTCAGCCCTTTGCCTTATCCTCCTCTGACAGTTTATTAGGGGTCGGAATGTTCATGTTGGCTGGCCAGTACAGAAGTTATGAAAATCCGCCCTTATTGGCAGCCAATCATGTTGTCAGAATGTAGAGGCTGGGAGAGTCGTCGCAGCCCCGGAGGATGCTGGGAAATGTAGTTTCTTTTTACTCGTTGTTTTGGGGGCCTTTAGGTTTTGGGGGAAAGTTTCTTTGCTACAAACCTACCTTGTCTGAGGCCTATTTCTGTTGGCAAGTTTGGTGTCTCTGCGTTGTAAGGTTTCTCTGTTTGGGACGGTCGTTCCATGACGACTCTTCCTTTATATATATACCGTGTTTCCCCGAAAGTAAGACAGCGTCTTACTTTCTTTTTTCCCAAGTCCCACTACGCCTTACTTTCGGGTACGGCTTATTGGGCGACAGTAAGCCCGTACCCCCGGCGCCACTGTCACTCGGTCCCGCCTCCTCCTCCTCCGCCGCCGCCGCCCTCCCTCCGGCCGCCTCTTCTCTGATCGGAAGAAAGCCGGCTGAGGAGAGCCCTCAGCCGCCTCTGTTCTGTTCCCCGAAGAGGGGGCTGCAGGGAAACCGCTGACGCTCTCCAGTGCCCTCTTCGGGAAGGGAACAGAGGCGCAGAGAGGAGAGCCCTCTGCACCTCTCTTCCATTCCCGAAAAGGGGCTGCAAGGAACCCGCATGATCGCCCTGCAGCCCCCTCTTCGGGAAGGGAACAGAGCGCAGAGGAGAGTTTCTCTGGACCTCTCTTCCATTCCCCCGAAGGGGGCTGCAAGGAGAGCGTCGAACGGTTTCCCTGCAGCCCCCTCTTCGGGAACGGAACAGAGGCGGTAGAGGCTCTCCTCAGCCGGCTCTCTTCCGATCAGAGAAGAGGCGGCCGCAGGGAGGGCGGCGGGCGGAGGAGGAGGAGGAGGCGGGACCGAGTGACGCGCGGCCGGGGTACTTTGGGTACGGCTTATATTAGCCGGCCCTCTGACACCCCGATCGACTTGGCAATAGGGGTGTCTTACTATCGGGGAAACACGGTATCTAGCATTTTTTTCCTTTTTCCAAGTTAGGCTCCGCCCCCTTTCTACCAGCCAATCCTAACTCCCCCCATTTCCTTCCAGGCTGCTCTTAGGCACGCCCCCTTTTAGAGCTGAATCAAATGTGCAGCCTAAAGTTGGCAGGGTCGTTTAGCCCCCAAAAAAGGAAACATTCAATTGGAGTAAACAATAGGCATGTGCAAAAAAAAAAATTGGAAGAGTCGGAAGAATCATAAGAAAATCGGAAATGTTGTAAGTCGGAAGCCATATCCTAAGCATTTGCATGGCCCACACTAGAAACCTCCAGGCCTCTGCCCCAAAGACTCACCGTTGCTCCTGGGGAAAGGCCCACGGACCCGTCCTGCAGGCCGGCAAAGATGTAATCGGCGTTATGCTTCAGGCAGAGGACCGGCTGGTGCCCAGGGCTCTTGTCCGTCAGCAGGCACTGCGTCCCGGTGTCCACGCTGCCATAAACCAGAATGCTGGGGAAGCCAGGAAAGAGGTGGCGTTACAGGAGAGGCGTACACTTAAGACAACAGTCCGTCGCGAAGGATCTCGGAGCCCTGCGTCGACCACAAGTTGAGCACGACCCACCATCGTATCCCTCTGAGTGTTGACGCCCAAAATACCCGACTTTCCCAAGAGTTTCAGCTCTAGCTTGACCTCCTCCCTCACCTGCCATCTTGCAGACCGAGGCATATGGCGGGCTGCGTTGGCAGGTTTGGTCAGCGGCCGTCGGGAGCCGTCCTCCTCCTTCTCCGCTTCCTCCGCTCCGGAATATACTCCGCGCATGAGACGGGGAGGCCACTGAAGGACTTGACCGTCCGAGGCACGCAACGGTTCAAGGAGAAGATCTCCACTTGGCCTCCGGCCCCGTCCTGGCACCGCCGACCTAAAAGGGGCAAGCGCATGAATTATTATTATATAACATTGTGATTCTGGATAGAAAACAAACAACAACATAACACAACATTGTTTGAGTCCACAGTGCTCTCTGGGTGTAGGTGAACTACAACTTCCAAACTCAAGGTCAATTCCCAAGCAAACCCTTTCTGCACTTTCTGCTGGTAATGAGAGTTCAATAGGCCAAGTTGGGTTCAATGCCATTGTTGCAAGAGTTCAGGATGCTCTTTGATTGCGTGTTAACTATAAATCCCAGAAACTGTAACTCCCAAATGTCAGGGTCTATTTTCCCCAAACTCCATCTGTGTTCACATTTGGGCATATCGAGTATTCATGCCAAGTTTGGTCCTGATCCAACATTGTTTGAGTCCACAGTGCTCTCTGGATGTCGGTGAACTACAACTCCAAAACCCAAGGTCAATTCCCAAGCAAACCCTTTCAGTACCTTCTGTTGGTAATGAGAGTTCAATAGGCCAAGTTTGGTTCACTTCCATTGTTGCAAGAGTTCAGGATGCTCTTTGATTGTGTGTGAACTATAAATCCCAGAAACTGTAACTCCCAAATGTCAGGGTCTATTTTCCCCAAACTCCATCTGTGTTCACATTTGGGCATATCGAGTATTCATGCCAAGTTTGGTCCTGATCCAACATTGTTTGAGTCCACAGTGCTCTCTGGGTGTAGGTGAATTACAACTTCCAAACTCAAGGTCAATTCCCAAGCAAACCCTTTCAGTACTTTCTGTTGGTAATGAGAGTTCAATATGCCAGGTTTGGTTCAATTCCATTGTTGCAAGAGTTCAGGATGCTCTTTGATTGTGTGTTAACTATTAATCCCAGAAAGTGTAACCCCAAATGTCAAGTCTATTTTCCCAAACTCCATCTGTGTTCACATTTGGGCATTATTGAGTATTCATGCCAAGTTTGGTCCATTGTGCTCTCTGATGTAGGTGAACTACAAACTCCAAAACTCAAGGTCAATGCCCACCAAAACCTTATTGTATTTTCTCTTGGTTATGGGAGTTCTGTGTGGAAGTTTGTGTCTTTTCTGCCATTCCTGCCAGATATCTCTTGTGTGTTCATCGAAACAGGCCCAGGTTTCACACTGAGTGTATAAATACATTTAAAGACATATTCACTATATGTATTACTGTGTTAGAGTGTCATTTTGTGTCATTTTGTGTCATTTTGTGTCATCTTGTGTCATTTTGGTTGGTGGTGTGCTCCAGGATTGTGTAAATGTAAAAAATGTGCCGCGGCTCAACAAAGGTTGGGAAACACTGGTCTAGTCAACGATCCCCATGTTTTCAAGTTAAACAGAATGAGGAACAGATATAGACGACCCAGAAACAAAACTCAAGCACGGATGATGCGTGATTCGCATCTCGCGCGATTAAGAAAAATGCGGAAATTTCGAGCAACAGCCATCTTGCAGGCTTTGAAATCCGTGAACGAAGCAGCAAGTCTAGACGTCGCAGGCCGAAAATCTGGGACCAACAGGTTTGTGTGCAAACCTGCTGTACCTTCCCAGAGGGCTTTTGCCCCCCACGGGAAACCCGCAATTTGGTCATGCCCGGATTACCCATAAGGCCAACGAGACCATGGCCTAGGGGCGCAAGCCGGGGGGGGAGGCGCAGATCAACTTGATCCAAAAACCCCGTCTGCGCCCCTTTCCCCTTTCTCCTGCCCCCTCCGCGTCCTTTTTCCCAAAGTCTCTGCTCCGGCCCCTCCATCTCTCTCTCTCTGCACGCTCCCCTCTCAGGCACTCTCGCACTGTTTCTCTCTTGTGCGCCTCCTTCTCTCTCTCTCTCTCTCGTCCTCTTCACACGCGCCTCTCTCTTGCTCTCTTGCTCTCTCTCTCTCTCATGTGCACCCTCTCTCTCACTCTTCTCTCTTGCTCTCTCGCGCACGCAGGGGCGGCCCGACCAATTTGGGGGGGTACGCTAAGAAAATTTTGTCTCCCCTTGCCGCTGCTTCAACACCGCCGCCACGCCCACACCGGGGGGCCGCCACGCCGCGCCGCACCGCCCTATCGGGCGCACCTTTCTGCACATGCTCTCCCGCGCTGGCTATCATAAGACGCTGGAGTACCTACAGCGCTTATAGCTGTTGATGTTTCTAAGACGCTAACGCCCACGCACGCGCACGCGCACTGCTCCCAAGCGCGCCTGCCGCTTTGGAGCCATACGCATGCGTGGTAGGTTTTATAAAAGATAAGTGCTGCTGGCTCCAAAGCGGCAGGCGCGCTGGGAGGGAGCAGTGATCGCTGGCACGGGTATAGAAATGCCTACAGGTGCAGCGCCTGAAGGTGATTCTGCAAGACGGCGGCAGGGCAGTGCGGGCGCGGTGGGGCGGAGTCGGCTGCAGCCCCCATCCAGTTCTCCCAGTCAGTGATGTTTATGCGACTGCGTAGGTGGCGGAACTGGGGCCGCACTTTAGACAAGGCGACGGCTCTCTCTTGCTCTGCTTCCTCTCTCTCTCATGTGCTCTC
>JARBWK010001286.1:0-20021 GCA_030556195.1 Anolis apletophallus | reverse complement strand
AAAAATAAACTACATTTCCCAGCATCCTCTGTGGCAGCCAAAGACTCACCCAGCCTCTACATTCTGAACAACATGATTGGCTGCCTATAAGGGTGGATTTGCATAACTGCTGCACTGGCCAGCCAACATGAAAATTCCGATCCATACTAAACTGCCAAAACAGAATAAGGAAAAGGCCTGAGCCAATCCCCAACACAAACACCCAAATCACTTCCAACCGAAAATTTACAACCCAAAAAATCACAGACCACGCCCAAAATTGACAGTAAGGCTTCATTAACTTGATTTCCCCTAACTAGCCCTCACTTACTGGGAAGCTGTTTACGCTCTAAATTGACAGTAAGACTTCATTAACTTGATTTCCCTAACTAGGCCTCACTTACTGGGAAGCTGATTACACTCTGAATTGACAGTAAGGCTTCATTAACTTGATTTCCCTAACTAGCCCTCACTTACTGGGAAGCTGTTTACGCTCTGAATTGACAGTAAGACTTCATTAACTTGATTTCCCTAACTAGCCCTCACTTACTGGGAAGCTGTTTACGCTCTAAATTGACAGTAAGACTTCATTAACTTGATTTCCCTAACTAGGCCTCACTTACTGGGAAGCTGATTACACTCTGAATTGACAGTAAGGCTTCATTAACTTGATTTCCCTAACTAGCCCTCACTTACTGGGAAGCTGTTTACGCTCTAAATTGACAGTAAGACTTCATTAACTTGATTTCCCCTAACTAGGCCTCACTTACTGGTGTCACAAATGCACGGACTTGGCGGCCCCCTTATCACACCACAGAGACACACTGAAGGCTAACTACTTTATTGAGTATAAAACAGTTCCAAAGAATATAGAGTCCAATGATAAGTAAATGTCCAAAAGGTATGAAAGCAAGATTGTCCAAAGTAACGCAGCAAATAGACTAAAAGCTTGGCAAGGCTCCATGAATCAATGCGGTTCAGAAAACAAGGCAAGGCTCCGCAATCCCAGGCGGATCAAGGAACAAGGCAAGGCAAACTCAAGGCAAGACTTGATGACCACGGCTTGGCTTGTGGTCCCACGCCGCCACGCCAATTCAGGAAAGACGTGGCCGGGAGAACTGAGGATTCGTTCCCACGGATCCTATACTTAATCCCCTCGGCCGAGGTCCTCGGCGCTCTAGGCTTCTTCGTCTCCAATCTCTGCTGACGGACCTCGGTCGGTCTAGGCTCTCGGGACCAATCCCTCCTACTAGCCTCAATGCTCCGTCTCCTATCAAAGGTCCGACCTTGTCTTTCGGCAGCTGTGTTGCTATCTCTCTGAGAGCTTTCCTCCCTATCCATTTCCCATGCGCTTTGTTCCATATCTTCCTCCAGGGGCTCCTGGGAAGATCTCCTCCCGGGTGTTCATAACTCCCTGCTTCGCTATCAGACTGCACCTGGTGATCTGAATCATCCCTTGACCAAAACACATTTCTTCCCAGGCCAAGCTCTCTGTAGGTGAAAGAGGCTCTTGCGGGGAAAGCTGCCCAGTGCCCCAATCATCTAGCTCATCCTCAGAATCCAGTTCTAACACAGCCGGTTCTAATGCTAATGGGACCCCAGGCCCTGTCCCCTGCCCTCCAGGCACAAACGAGAACTGCTGTGCTACAACTGGGAAGCTGATTACACTCTGAATTGACAGTAAGGCTTCATTAACTTGATTTCCCTAACTAGGCCTCACTTACTGGGAAGCTGTTTATGCTCTAAATTGACAGTAAGACTTCATTAACTTGATTTCCCTAACTAGGCCTCACTTACTGGGAAGCTGATTACACTCTGAATTGACAGTAAGACTTCATTAACTTGATTTTCCTAACTAGGCCTCACTTACTGGGAAGCTGATTACACTCTGAATTGACAGTAAGGCTTCATTAACTTGATTCTCCCGACTAGGCCTCAGCTCATTGGACATTGTGTATGGCCTGAATTGACAGTAAGGCTTCATTAACTTGCTGTTCCTAACTAGGCCTCAGCTCATGGGACATTGTGTATGGCCTGAATTTACAGTAACCTACCTTGGCACACAGAGCCCCGGCCATGCATGATGGGACTTGAAGTACCACCCTGGAAAATGGGATTTGTAGTACTTCAAAACCCATCATTCCCCACAGACCATTGTGGCCCAGAACCAAGACCAATAAAGACCCAACTTGGCACACCATGCCCCCCATGACCCACACTCCATCCAACTGCAGTTTAGAGGAGGGCACACCGTGGATGATTGGACTTTCTCGCATCTCCTAAAAAGGGCACAGCAACGCGTGCCGGGTACAGCTAGTTTTATATATTTTCAGCGTTTTTACCCCGTCCTTCTCAACCCCCGAGGGGGGGACTCGGAGCAGCTAACAAGGCAATCCAATGCCACAATCAATACAATATAAACCATAAATACCAGTTAAACAATAGCAGTAAGATTAAAAAATAATCAACAGCAATTAAATCAGAACAATACTCCGTTCACAGTTCGATTTGATAAGAACAATAAGCCATATCCTCAAATCTGTCGCCACTACCAATCCAGTCCAGTCAGATGTTACTTAAGCTATTGTACAAAGGCCTGGTCCCAAAACAAAAAAATTAGCTTCTTTCTAAACACCAGGAGGGATGGGGACGAGCATATCTCGCTTGGAAGCACGTTCCATAGGCGGGGGCCACAGCCGAGAAGGCCCCGTCCCCGCCAGCCGCATTTGAGATGCTGGCGGGAGCGAGACCAGGACCTCCCTGGAAGATCTTTATTTATTTATTATTTACATCATTTATATTCCGCCCTTCTCACCCCACAGAAGACTCAGGGCGGATCACATATACAGGCAAACATTCAGTGCCATTTGACCTACAACATATAAGACAGACACAAAGGCAATTTAGCATTCCAGCTTTTTCTGGCCACCAGGAGGAGCTGTTGCATTCCTTCGCTCCTTTTGTGTGTATTTCCTAGATATTTAATGGACTCGTAAATCAGTTAAATTAAGCCTCCCCACTCAAGTGGTACCTAAATTTCCTACTTGACAGATGCAACTGTCTTTCGGGTTGCAAAGGTCGACAACGAGCTACACAATTGGTCGATAGCTCACCACAACCCGGGCAGGCCTTGAACTCTTGACCAGTAGAGATCTTATGCAGCTGACTCCCAGCCAGCTGCACCACATTCCCGGTGCTTAAATTGTGGGAAGGGATGTAAGGGCAGATGCGCTCCGACAAGTAAGCTGGGCCAGAACCATATAGAGCAGCGTTTCTCAACCTGGGGGTCGTGACCCCTTGGGGGGTCACGAGGGGATGTCAGAGGGGTCCCCAAAGACCACCAGAAAACACAGTATTTTTGTTGTTCATGGGGGTTCTGTGTGGGAAGTTTGGTTCAATTCCATCGTTGGTGGGGTTCAGAATGCTCTTTGATTTTAGGTGAACTATACATCCCAGCAACTACAACTCCCAGTTGTCAAGGTCTATTTTCGCCAAACTCCACCAGTGTTCACATTTGGGCATATTGAGTATCTGTGCCAAGTTTGCTCCAGATCCACCATTGTTTGAGCCTACAGCGCTGTCTGTGTAATGCTCCGGAAAGGGGGTTCCGATAAACCAAACTCACTCCAAGCAGATTGGAAGATAGATCATTTATTGGCTCCTTACTCCAGGCTGAACAAAGATAGACTAAAGAAAAGCCCGCGCAAACATTCCTCAAGAATCCCTCCCCGGCCCGCCCCCCGCTGGGTCCCTCCTTCCAAGGCTTGACCAAATGGCCAGTCCACATATCAAAGACCAGGAAGGTATCTGGCAGATCAAAGGGATGAGCCTGGTGGTTTCCCGCTCGGCAGTGTCCATATCAATTGGCGCGATCGGCTTGGTCCGTTATGGCATGAAACGAACCAACCGGGCTGACATAGCGCCCCCTCCGCAAGATGGTGACCTGCAAGGGAAAGAATCAAGAAAAGGGGATCAGGGCCCCGGCTTGTCCGGGAAAGCGGCGTGAAAAGCCTTAACCAGTCTAGGGGCGCTAACATGGGGTGCCAACACCCACTCGGGGTGTAAGTCCCTGGCAGTCCATTTAACTAAGTAACTAAGGCGGCCCTTGTGGCGCCGCGAGTCCAAGATGTCCTTAATCTCAAAGTGGGTATGGGACCCCACCATAATAGGCACCGGGGCGCCTTCTTCGGCGGACCACTTCCGGTCAGACACAGCTTTTTTCAATAAGCTCACATGGAACACAGGGTGGACCTTGCGCCAGGTGTGCGGCAGGTCCAGCTTGACCGCCACGGGGTTGATTATTTCCACCACGCTGAGGGGCCCTACAAATTTGCTGGCAAACTTGCGGGACGGCTGAGTCGACTTCAGGTTCTTGGTGGAAAGGAACACGCGGTCTCCCACTGCATACGTAGGCTGGGGCCCCCCTCTTCTTGTCAGCGTACAGCTTGTAAGAGTCCCGAGCCTGTCGCAGCGCCGTCTGGATGGCCGGCCAAGCTGCCGCCACCTTGGCTCCCCATTCGGTGACCGGAGTTGCCGGGTCGGCGGCGGGGCCCGCCGCAGGGAAGGGCGGAAAGTCGCGGCCGGAGACAATGCGGAAAGGAGAGGCCCCCGTCGAGGCGTGCTCGGCATTGTTGTAGCTGTACTCTGCCACCGCCAACAGCTCGGCCCAGTTGTCTTGCTGGTAGGTTGAGTAGCACCGGAGGTATTGTTGCAAGGTGCGCTGGACCCTCTCCGTGGCGCCATCCGTCTCCGGGTGAAACGCCGTGCTCAAAGCCCGTTGGGACCCCAGCCCTGCCAGGAACGCCTTCCAGAACCGGGACGTGAATTGAGGCCCTCTGTCACTCACCACTCGTCGCGGGCAGCCGTGGAGCCGGAAGACGTGTTGGGTGAAGAGGCGTGCCAACTCCGGGGCCGTGGGCAATCTCCGGAGCGGGACAAAGTGTGCTTGTTTTGAGAATAGGTCCACCACCGTCCAAATGGTGGTGTATCCGCCGCTGGGCGGCAGGTCGACGACGAAGTCCATTGCTATTTCGCTCCAAGGCTCGGCCGGGTCAGCCACCGGTTGCAGCAGCCCCGTCGGCCGGCCCACCTTGGGCTTGTTCCGTGCACACACTTCGCATTCCGCTATGTAGTCACTAGTGTCCTTTCTCATGCCCGGCCACCAGAACTGCCGGGCCAATAGCTTTAGAGTTTTAGTGAGGCCGAAGTGGCCAGACAATTTGGAGTCGTGGGCTTGGGCCAGGACCGGAGCCCTCTGGCTTTGGGGGACATATAACTTGTCTTTGTAGTACCATATGCCTTTAGCCTCAGTTAAGTCCTCGCGGTGCTCTTTAAGCCAGGCGTCTGCTCCATAAGCTGCTGCCAGTTCTGCTAACAGTTCTGGGGTCCCAGGGACCGTGGGGTTTGGGGCCTTGTCCGCCGCCCGGGTGCGGGCCACTAAGCCCAACTGATTTTTGGAGAACACGGTCCCCACTTCCTCCGGCGCCGAGTAGTCAGCCTCAGGCATTCTGGAAAGCGTGTCGGCCAACACGTTTTTCGGGCCCGGGAGGTACTTGAGCTGGAAGTTGAAGCGGCTAAAAAACTGCGCCCATCTCAGCTGCTTGGCGTTGAGTCTCTGAGGGGTCTGGAGTGCCTGTAAGTTCTTGTGGTCCGTCCACACTTCGAAGGGCAAGGCGGTGCCTTCCAAGAAGTGCCTCCAGTGGCTCAGCGCCGCCCGCACGGCAAAGGACTCCTTCTCCCATACATGCCACCGCTTCTCCGATGGGGTGAATTTTTTAGACAGGTATGCGCAGGGTCGCAGGGTCCCGTCTTCATCTCGCTGCAGGAGGATCGCCCCATAGGCCGCCTCCGAGGCGTCGCACTGCACAGTGAAGGGCTTGTCGGGCTGGGGATGCCGCAGCAGCGGCTGGCTGGTGAAGCTCCTCTTGAGGCTGTCGAAGGCCTCCTGGCACTGCGGGGTCCAGTTGAGCATCGCCCCTGGTGATTTGGCTTTCTTTGTCTCCCCCAAGCCCTTGGTTTTCAATAGCTCAGTTAAGGGGAGCGCTATTTTAGCAAAGTTCTGGATGAACTGCCTATAAAAGTTGGCGAACCCCAAAAAGCCCTGTAGCTGCCGCCGGGTTCGCGGAGCCTCCCACGCGAGCACGTCCCTCACCTTACTTGGGTCCATGGCCAGGCCTCGCGTGGAGATGCGGTACCCTAGATAGTCCAGTTCCTGTCGGTGGAACTCGCACTTGGGCAGTTTGACGAACAGCTGGTTCTCCCGCAGCCGCCGCAGCACCTCCCGGGTCATCTCGACGTGCTCCGCCTCAGATTTGGAATAAATTAACACGTCATCCAGGTACACTAGAACTCCCTTGTAGAGTAAGTCCCTGAAGATTTCGTTGATGAATTGCTGGAAAATCCGGGAGCGCCTTTAAGTCTGAAGGGTGTGACCCGGAATTGGTACTGCCCCAGGTGGCAGTTGAATGCGGTCTTCCAGCAGTCTTCGCCCTTCACCGAATCCGGTAGAACGCTTCTCGGATGTCCAGTTTGGTAAAGATTTGCGCCTCCCAGCTGGGCCAGGATCACGGACAACACTGGCAGCGGGTAGGGGCGAGAGGTGCTGATAGCATTGAGACCTCTGTAATCCACACACAGTCGCAGTGACCCGTCCGCCTTTGGCCTGAACAGGACGGAGCCGCCATCGGGCTGGTTGACTTCTCAATAAAGCCTCTGTCCATATTTTTATCAATAAAGTCTCTTAATGCCTTTCTTTCGGGTTCAGACAGGGCATACAGTTTTGGGCTGGGCAACTTGGCGCCCTTTTCAATTTCGATTGCGCAATCGGACTTCCGGTGGGGGGGCAGCTGGTCACTTTCCCGCTCACTAAAGACCTCCCCTAAGTCCTCGTACTCTCGCGGGACTTCGCTGGGTAGGCTCTCTGCTGCCCCCACGCCCGCTCCCTCATGGATTTGGGTGTCCGCGTCTTCAAGGTCATCTAGCCTTGCCCTGGCCTCTCCGCTCCCGAACTGCACTGCTCCTGTCTCCCAGTTGATCCGAGGGTTTTGGTTGCGCAGCCAAGGAGCCCCCAGGATGATGGGTTGGTGCGCCATTGCTGAAATGACGAATCTGAGCTTTTCTCGGTGGGACCCCATCTGCACTCTGATCTCTCCTGTCTTGTGGGTGGCTGGCTTCCCATTCGCCGGGGACCCATCTAGCTGGGAGAATAAGATCTGCTCAATCAGGGCTTGGGGCTTTATCCCCAGCTGCCTCGCTAATCCCGGGGACATCAGGCACCTGGTGCACCCGCTGTCTATCATGGCTGTAGTCTCTATGGGTTGGCTGGCCTCGGGCCCCACACCTGAATGTCCAGCTTGTATGTGCCGCACCCAGGAGGATCTAACTCACCGCCCGAAGGGGTCTGGATCTGCCGTCGGGCGTCTACAGCAGATCGTTGTCGTTTCCCGCCATCCACTCGGAGTCGCTCTCCTCCGTCTCCGGCTCTAGCTCCTCAGCCTCCCGCGGGGGCCTGGGTGCCCGCGCCGCCCGCGCTGCGGCTGCCTTTGCCTCGGCCAGGGGTTTTGGCCGATGTTGCCGGTTTGACCTCCGGCGCCAGCTCCGCCTCGGCGAGGGGACTTTTCTATGGCACTCCGCTGCCCGGTGCCCTTCTCGTCCGCACGAGAAGCAGGCTCCTCTCTTCCCTCTCGGGACTTCCCGGCTGGCCGACCGGGTCGGGAGGAAGGACGTCGGGGGCCCCGACCGCCCGGTGGTCCCGTCCCCGTCCCGCGGGACCTCCCGCCATCTCGATGGCGCCTAGGCATTTGCTCCATGTCGCACTCTACTCTCCCGGCCAAGGCTATCCAACCCTCCAGGGTCTCGGGATTCCCTCGGTGCATCGCCCATTCCAGAATGTCCTGCCTTAGGCCTGCCTTGAAGCACTCGAGTATGGTCGATTCGGACCAACCCCGGATCTTCCCCGCTAGGGCTCGGAAGCTCAGGGCGTACTCTGAGACAGTTTTCTGGCCCTGGTAAATTCTCTTCAATTGGGTTTTGGCTTTCTCCCCGGCTAACGGGTCCCCGAAGCGGGTCCGCAGGGCCTCCAACAGAGCGTCCAACCGCAACAGATGCGGCGATCGAGTGTCTGTTAGCTGTATCAGCCAGTCGGCCGCGGCCTCCTTCAGGTTGGCCCCCACAGCCCGCACCTTGGCCGCTTCTGAGGGGAACGTATCCCCATAGTCCACCATATAGTTCTGGACATTGGTGACAAAGTATGAAAGTTGGCGGGGACCCGTCAAACTTTACCTTCAAGTCTCTCCGCGATCCCGTCATCTCCTGGCTTTGGTCCCCAAGCCCGGATGGGGTGTAGAAGCATCCCTCTGGGTCGGAGAAGCTCCTCCGAGAACCTCACCGAACCCCTCCCGAGCTGCCTCGCTCCTCGGCTCCTGCCTCTTCCTGCGAAGACGGGCTCGGGGGTCTCCCAAGGCCTCTCCTCCGGCCTACTCATCAGCATGTCCAACTGCGCCTGCATCTTTTGCATCGCTTCCGACATCTGGAACATCTGCACCTCCATCCGCAACATTTCGGTGCTGGGCGCTTTTACCTTGCGACGAACATCCTTCGGTGGCCGGGTCTGGTCAGGGATCCCCCCATCTTCCATCCCGGTCACCACCACCTGCGGTTCTCCACCGGACGCTCCGGCTTCGATCTCGTCCTCGCCTTCGTCCTCCTCCTCCTCATCTGGGATTACCGGAGGTTGCTCTTCGAGAGGCGTCCCTTCGGCTTGAAACATCTCTGCGAAATTGGTTACGGTCGGAAGGCTTTCACGGCCGTAAAGTTGGTGAGTCTATCTTTATGTAATGCTCCGGAAAGGGGTTCCGATAAACCAAACTCACTCCAAGCAGATTGGAAGATAGATCATATATTGGATCCTTACTCCAGGCTGAACAAAGATAGACTAAAGAAAAGCCCGCGCAAACATTCCTCAAGAATCCCTCCCGGCCCGGCCCCGCTGGGTCCCTCCTTCCAAGGCTTGACCAAATGGCCAGTCCACATATCAAAGACCAGGAAGGTATCTGGCAGATCAAAGGGGATGAGCCTGGTGGTTTCCCCGCTCGGCAGTGTCCATATCAATTGGCGCGATCGGCTTGGTCCGTTATGGCATGAAACGAACCAACCGGAGCTGACAGTCTGTATGTAGGTGGACTACAACTCTAAAACTCAAGTTCAATGCCCAATGAAAATAATTTTATGTTTGGGGGTCACCACAACATGAGGAACTGTATTAAGGGGTCACGGCATTAGGAAGGTTGAGAACCACTGATATAGAGCTTTGTAGGTCAGAACCAGCACTTTGAATTGAGCTCAGAGGTGGACAGGCAGCCAATGGAGCTGACACAACAAGGGGGTGGTGTGCTCCCTGTATGTAGCTCCTGTTAGTAATCTGGCAGCCACCTATTGGACTAACTGCAGTTTCCGAACTGTCTTCAAAGGCAGCCCCACGTAGAGTGCGTTGCAGTAATCTATACGGGATATGTCCAGAACGTGGACAACCGTGGCCAGATCAGACTTCCCAAGGTACAGACGCAGCTGGCACACGAGTCTTAACTGCGCAAAAGCTCCCCCGGCCACCACTGAAACCTGGGGTTCCAGGCTCAGCTATGAATCCAGGGTCACTCCCAAGCTGCGAACCTGCATCTTCAGGGGGAGTGTAACCCCATCCAACACAGGCTGTAATCCTATGCCCTGTTTGGCCTTGCGACTGACAAGGAGGACCTCTGTCTTATCAATTAAGTTTCAATTGGTTAGCCCTCATCGAGTCCGACACAGCAGCCTCCTTAGTGACAGGTGGGAAGGAGTGACAGATTTGGATGTCATCTGCATACAGATAACACCGTACTCCGAAACTCCGGATGATCTCCCCCAGCGGCTTCATGTAGATGTCAAATAACATCAGGGACAATACTGAACATTGAGGAACTCCACGAGACAACGGTTGTGGAGTCGAACAGGTGTCACCCAGTAACACCCTCTGGGACCGACTCTCCAGAAATTACCGGAGCCACTGCAGAGCAGTACCTCCAAGTCCCATTTCCGCGCCCCAGAAGGATACCGTGGTTAACGGTATCAAAGGCCGCTGAGAAGTCCAGCAGAACCAACAGGGACACACTACCCCTGTCTAGCTCCTGGCGTAGATCATCTACTAAGGCGACCAAGGCTGTTTCAGTGCCATGACCTGGCCTAAAGCCTAAGGTTATCATGGATTTGCATTGCAGGACCTAGCAAATTCCTAGAAGCATTATCTCTCAAAGGATGCATCTACACGAGTGTTTTTCAACCTTTTTTGAGCCGCGGCACATTTTTTACATTTACAAAATCTTGGGGCACACCACCAACCAAAATGACACAAAACGACACTCTAACACAGTAATACATATAGTTAATATGTTTTTAAATGTATTTATACACTCAGTATGAAACCTGGGCCTGTTTCGATGAACACAACATCGATATCCTGGCAGGAATGGCAGAAAGACACAAACTTCCCACACAGAACTCCCATAACCAAGATAAAATACTATAAGAGTTTGGTGGGCATTGGTATTTGGAGTTGACCTTGGGTTTTGGAGTTGTAGTTCACCTATATCCAGAGAGCACTGTGGACTGAAACAATGTTGGATCAGGACCAAACTTGACATGAATACTCAATATGCCCAAATTTGAACACAGATGGAGTTTGGGGGGAAAATAGACCTTGACATTTGGGAGTTACAGTTTCTGGGATTTATAGTTAACACACAATCAAAGAGCATCCTGAACTCTTGCAACAATGGAATCGAACCAAACTTGGCATATTGAACTCTCATTATCAACAGAAAGTACTGAAAGGGTTTGCTTGGGAATTGAACTTGAGTTTGGAAGTTGTAGTTCACCTACACCCAGAGAGCACTGAGGGCAGGAGGGGGAAGAAAGGGTATTGGAGGTTCCAATTTCCCACGGCACACCTGATGAAAGCTCACGGCACACTAGTGTGCCACGGCACACTGGTTGGGAAACACTGATCTACACTGTAGAATAAATGCAGTTCAGTATCGTCTTAACTGTCATGGCGTAATGATGTGGAATCAGGGGAGTTGTAGTTTGATGAGGCACCCGTTCTCTTCGACAGAGACTAAAGGGCTTCCTAAAACTACAACTCCCATGATTGTATAACGTTGAGCCATGTCAAACTGCATTTATTCTACCGTGGAGAAGCTCCCTAAAACATCTCTAGGTTTATCCAATGCAATTCTATGGATTGCTGGGACTCGAAATCAGGCTATTTAATGGCATTTGGTCATACCCTCAGTTTCAACATATCACAGGGTCTTACCGTATTTTGTATATCAGTGTTTCTCAACCAATGTGCCGTGGCGCACTAGTGTGCCGTGAGTGATCATCAGGTGTGCCGTGGGAAATTGGCACTCTTCCCCCCCCCCCTCCTAGCAGCCCCATCACAGGTTTCAAGAAACAAATTGAGCCTCTCTGCTTGGAAATGTTTTTTTTAACTATTTTACTGGATTTTTCGAGAGTTCCCCCCCTCTCCCCCCAAAGGAACTGTTTATAACAGCTTCATGACATCCATAGTTAACTAGAAGCAAGTTTCACTCAGGGTGAAATTTCTCAAAGGTCTGGTGAACAAGCTCTATGACAGTGTTTCTCAACCTGGGGGTCGGGACCCTCAAAGGGGTCGCGAGAGGGTTTCAGAGGGGTCGGCAAAGGCCATCAGAAAACATATATTTATGATGGTCTGAGGAAGCCCTTTGGCAGAGAAGGTTAAAGATCTCTCCGCTTTTCCTTCTCTTTCTTTTTGGAAACAGACTGCGAATTCTCCCACCTAAAGCTCTCCTCTGCTGTGATTGGCAGGCCTCCCAGCCAAGGGGAGGGCTGTTTCTGAGACTTCAAGCAGGGAGGGAGAGCAGGCGTGCTTGGCGCATGGCAGCATGATGCGCATGTGTGAGGGAGAGTATGAGAGGTGGGATGGAGGCTCACGCCAGCTAGTCCCTTCAAGGCATGAGGGTTCTGTATAGGAAGTTTGACCCAATTCTATCATTGGTGGGGTGCAAGGGGCTCTTTGATTGCAGGTGAACTATAAATTCCAGCAACCACAACTCCCAAATTTTCCCCAAACTCCACCAGTGTTCACATTTGGGTATATTGAGGATTCGTGCAAGGTGTGGTCCAGATCCATCCTTGTCGAGTCTATAGTGCCCTCTGGATGTAGGTGAACTACAACTCCCAAACTCAAGGTCAATGCCCACCAAACCCTTCCAGTATTTGCTGTTGGTCATGGGAATTTTGAGTGCCAAGTTTGTTTCAATTCCATTGTTGGTGAGTTCAGAATGCTCTTTGATTGTAGTTGAACTATACATCCCACCAACTACAACTTCCAAATGACAAAATCAACCCCCCCACACACACACACACACTCAAAAATACAGTTATGAAGTAGTAATGAAAATAATGTTATGGTTAGGGGTCTCCACAACATGAAGAACTGTATTAAGGGGTCGCAGCACTAGGAAGATTGAGAAACACTGCTCTATAAGGAGCGGCTTGAAGAGCTGGGCATGTTAACCTGAAGAAGAAAAGGCTGAGAGAAGATATGATAGCCATGTATAAATATGTGAGAGATAGTCATACATATGTTATGTTCGTCGAAACAGGCCCAGGTTTCACACTGAGTGTATAAATACATTTACAAACGTATTAACTATATGTATGACTGTGTTGGAGTGTCATTTTGTGTCATTTGGGTTGGTGGTGTGCCCCAGGATTTGGTAAATGTAAAAAATGTGCCGCGGCTCAAAAAAGGTTGGGAAACACTGCTGTATATTCTTATTATAGATCTTTCCAAAGATCGTACTGGAGATTAAATAACTGGATTCCATTTGTCCCCTTTCCCGAAGGCAACCTCAAACCCATCTTGAATGCTTTAATAATAATAATAATAATAATAATAATAATCCAAAGACGAGTTGTATTCACTTCTGATCTGGATGGCGTCCAGCCTCACATCCTCATGACTATTCTTTTCAGAAATCTATTTTTTCCCCCTTGGCCTTGCGACAAAACCATTTTTTTCTGTTTGTCTCTATGGTAACAAGTTTCTTGATGGTGTTTCTTGATAGCCACTCCGCTGTTGCGTTTCTTGGTGAGGTCTTTACTTTTCGTTCGGGTGCTTTTTGTGTGTGTGTGTCTTCATGCATTTGTTGTTCTTGGCTCTCTCCTCCATTGTTTCTAATGTGAAAGGAACACGTCTTTTCCTCCTCTGGTGTTTTTGGCAATAGCTTGACCTCAAAAGTGGACTTTGAAATACGAGGCTTGAATGAAAAGTAATGCCTCCACCTTTGTTACTTGGGTTTGGATGGGAATATTTAAATAAATCAAACGCAGAAATAGTCCTTAGAATGTGCTCTTTAACTACCAACATAAGAACATAAGAAGAGCCATGCTGAATCGGACCTCAGCCCATCTAGTCCAGCATTCTGTATCACACAGTGGCCCAACAGTTGTACACGGGGATCTCGAGCAGAAGGGAGGGCAAAACCTTCACCTGCTCCCGACCCCCCACAACCAGTACCCAGGGAAATCCTGCCTACCTCAACCAACTCCGAGGTGGCACTTGAATGTCCTTTTCAGTAACTACCGATACCCTTGGTATCCATGAATCTGTCTAATCCTGCCTTGAAGTTGTTCAGGCTGACAGCTGTCACAACCTCCTCTGGAAGTGAGTTCCATAACCCAATGACCCTCTGGGTGAAGAAATATTTCCTTATTAGTCCTAATTTTCCTACCTTGGAGCTTTAGGGGTGCCCCCTAGTCCTAGTGTTTTGTGACAAAGAAAATATTTTTTCTTTATTCACCTTTTCTATCCCATGCATGATTTTATACACTTCGATCAAGTCGCCTCTTAAACCACTATTCACTTTTCCACATAATCACCATAAAGGGGAAATTGATGCTTTAAAAGAAGAAACGCTAGGGGAAAAGTGCTGCTTTAGAATAGAAACGGAGTAGCAGAGTAAAAAGAGATAGTTCGCCAGCAACAGTGACGAAAATAATCCACTCTGATTGGTCCACACAAGCACAGGCTGTGATTAGCCCAGAGAACATCATGTGCCTCTAAAACTGAAACAGTCTTGATTGGCTTAGCATTCACCATGTGCGTTTGTTTACAAAGTTAACAATTGGGTTAGGAGATGCGCATGGCAAATGAGGTTTCCACTTGGCAGGCTTCCAGTGGGAACTCGGTAGCAAATGTATCGATTCAAGTACAGTCTGCCCGTAGGGCAGATAACATAGAAGAAAGATGGAAATTTACACTGCGCAACGTTTGTCAGCAAATAGGAGATGCTAAGAATGCTTTGTTTAATTGGGTAGAGTAATATGGGTTCATGAATGCTAGCCAGTAACAATGCATGAAGAAGGGAGGGGACTGAAATATTGTCGCCATAGTTTGTATAAAATCTGTTTACTGGGAAAGATCGGGGTTCTGTCTTCCAGCGGCATTGTTCCGCAAAGGGGGCAGGCCCATCAGCTGATGTCATGCAAATAAAGCTGGTTTCCTGAATCGCAGTAAAATTGTCGTCATCCGTCCGTCCTTGCGCTCGCTAGCAACGGCAGCCTAGCACAAAAGGTATTGCCTTCGGAGTTCTGGGACTCCAGATACCGCTACAACCAGACAATTGGATACATTTCTGCCAACAATGAACAAGTTTCTGCCCAACGATGAACAAGTTTTCTGAAGCTGTCACGGAAGAAGTCACGGCCTCGATGGTCTCTAGTCAAGGGGTCTCTGGTCAAAGTGGCCCCTGGTCATGGGTTCCTGATCAACGTGGCCCCTGGATCAAGTAGGCCTTCATCAAGTTGTCCCAAATCAAAATGGTCCCTGGTCAAGTGGCGCCTGATCAAAGTGGTCCTTGGACAAATGAACTCTGGTCAAAGGGTCTCTGGTCAAGTGGTTCCTGATCAAAGTGGCCCTGATCAAGTGGTCCTTCGTCAAGTTGTCCCAGGTAAAATGGTCCCTGGTCAAGTGGCTCCTGATCAAAGTGGTCCTTGGCCAAGTGATCTCTGGTCAAAGTGGTCCCTGGTCAAAGTGGTCCCTGGTCAAAGTGGCCCCTGGTCAAGTGGTCTCTGGTTGAAAAAAGTTGGGGAATGTAGATGCACCCTTGGTATTTTCAAAGCATAGGAAATGTCTTTCCAAATGTTATTGCTAGCAGATAAAAACAAACTCTTTGACCAGCTCTGAAGTGTACTGAAGCCAAGCAAATATTTGGGGACACATCTCAGCTCTGCTTGGCAAGACCCCACAATGTTTCCTCCCAAGTTAATTGGGACAATGCTGTCAAACCGATCGGCTGCATAGCTGACATTCTTCCTTCCTGCCATAGAAACCCAGCGGCAAGGATTCTGACAGCTTTGTTTCCTAAGAGGTTGAATGTCATGAACGCTCTGTCACACTGGCCAGGCTCAAGGGTAGAGTTCCACTTTTCGGGAGGAGCTGATATCGCAGAACCCATGAAAGGATACGAGGAGTGAGAAGGTAAATAATAATAGGTAATACTATTCCTTAGATTAAAGCAGGGGTGTCAAACCCATTTTCATGGAAGGCCACAACATCCTTATGCTTGCCTTCAAAGGGCCATTGAATCCATGGACAGAGAATCAGTGAAATTGCTTCATAATTATTAATGACTTTAGATGAAGTTTGCATGATCAGCAAGTTTGCAGACGGGGACCAAATTGGGAGGGAGAGCCAATATTACAGAAGACAGGAGCAGAATTCAAAATGATCTGAACAGATTAGAGAGATGGGCCAAAACTAACAAAACGGTTCAACAGGGACAAATGCAAGATGCTCCCCTTAGGAAAGAAAAAAATGAAATGCAAAGATACAGAATGGGGACGGTGCCTGGGCTCGAAAGCAGCATGTCTGAAAAAGATCTGGAGTCTTTGTGGGAAGGAAATTGAACGTGAGCCAACAATGTCATGCGGCAGCTAAAATGCCAATGGGATTTTGGTCTGCATACAGGCCCGGATTACCTTATCGTGGCGCCTCTAGGCCACACAGTGGAAGTGCCGCCCGCCCCGGGGCGGCGCGCTCCCAGGGGCGGGGCTGCTTCCAGGGAGGCCCCCTTCCTCCTCACTGAAGGAGGGGCCCGACACCGACAACACGAGTAGTGAGGTTTGGAGTGAGAATACAAAACCACCATCTAAGTTTGAGTATTGAGTTTTATGAGGTGACACCTTCCAAAGCTCAGATACAAAACCACCATCTAAGTTTGAGTATTGAGCTTTATAGACTTTGAGGTTTTAGAGTGATTCAAAGCCCAGATCCCACCATCTAAGTTTGAGTACTGAGCTTTGGAGACTTTTGATTTTAGAGACACCTTCCAAAGCCAGATACCATCTAAGTTTGAGTACTGAGCTTTGGAGACTTTTGAGGTTTTAGAGTGACACCTTCCAAAGCCCAGATACACAACCAACATCTAAGTTTGAGTACTGAGCTTTGGAGACTTTTGAGGTTTTGGAGTGACACCTTCCAAAGCCCAGATACAACCATCATTTGAGTTTGAGGATCAAGTTTTGTAGACTTTTGAGGTTTTAGAGTGACACCTTCCAAAGCCCAGATACACAACCACCATCTAAGTTTGAGTACTGAGCTTTGGAGACTTTTGAGGTTTTGAGTGACACCTTCCAAAGCCCAGATACACAAACCACCATCTAAGTTTGAGTACTGAGTTTTGGAGACTTTGAGGGTTTTGAGTGACACCTTCCAAAGCCCAGATACACAACCACCCATCTAAGTTTGAGTACTGAGTTTTGGAGACTTTTGAGGTTTTGAGTGACACCTTTCAAAGCCCAGATACACAACCACCATCTAAGTTTGAGTACTGAGTTTTGGAGACTTTTTGAGGTTTTGGGTGACACCTTCCAAAAGCCCAGATACACAACCACCATCTAAGTTTGAGTACTGAGCTTTGGAGACTTTGAGGTTTTGAGTGACACCTTCCAAAGCCCAGATACACAACCACCATCTAAGTTTGAGTACTGAGTTTTGGAGACTTTTGAGGTTTTGAGTGACACCTTCCAAAGCCCAGATACACAACCACCATCTAAGTTTAAGTACTGAGTTTGGAGACTTTTGAGGTTTTAGAGGACACCTTCCAAAGCCCAGATACACAACCACCATCTAAGTTTGAGTACTGAGTTTTGGAGACTTTTGAGGTTTTGGAGTGACACCTTCCAAAGCCCAGATACACAACCACCATCTAAGTTTGAGTACTGAGTTTTGGAGAGACTTTTGAGGTTTAGAGTTACACCTTCCAAAGCCCAGATACACAACCACCATCTAAGTTTGAGTACTGTTTTTGGAGACTTTGAGGTTTTGGAGTGACAATCTTCCAAAGCCCAGAGATACACAACTATCATCTGAGTTTGAGGATCAAGTTTTGTAGACTCTTTGAGGTTTTAGAATGACACCTTCCAAAGCTCAGATACACAAATCCACTCATCTAAGTTTCTGCCCAGATACACAGTCGTCATCTAAGTTTTATACTACATTTTGGAGACTTTTAAGGTTGAACCAGCCCCTTACAAGAGATACAGACGCATATGTAAATTCGTAATAACAAACATATGGTGGCAATAATATTTTCATTCAAGCCTTCCCATTTACATTTTGAGGAATATATGACTATTGCTTATTTCACACAAACGCAGAGGCATTCTCATTACATTTGTGTGACACGACTGCATGCCGCAGTCACATTAATGTGTTGCAACACGCCCAAGCTGTCCTTCAAGCATATCTCTACGACAGAATTTGACACAATAGTGAAACCAGCAAATGTGGGCGGTTGACTGTTTACATTTTGGGACACCTTTGTGTGTAAATTTATGCGTGCATACTGTTTTGAGGAATTTGTCTAATTCCTTTCATTAACGCTGAAACCATTGCCTCTTACTATTTTTTTAGTTATTTTGTGTAGCTCTTTGTGCTGGATTAATGTGCAGCTGGCCATTGAAGGTGTTTAGCAAGTGAGTGTGAAAATATATGTTCATTCGCCTGAAATTCTAGAAAGAAGAGGAGAAAAAGGGGCAGCCCAGTGTCCTCCGTTCCTGGCACCGCTCTTCTCCACCACATTTCAATGAGTCTATTTTCCTCCTATCAGCTTTCCCACTGCCCAGATTTCAAAAGCCCTACACAGAAATAAGAACCATTGTGCGATACATGATATTGACCTTGGTATTACACTTGCATTTACCTTTGGATTTTCCATACTAAAATCTGCGGGTGATCAAGTCCCATGATATACATTATTTACAATGGTGTAGTAAAATACTTTATAAAATGGCAAACAATTCACACAAGTGCTGAGAGAGCCTGATGATCTGTGAATGAGAGGAGGGTGTGCAAGGTGACATCAGTATGTGCACCACACAATAAACAAAATCAAGGTTTGGGGTGTTTCCAAATTTTTCAAGGTGTAGTTGGTTGAATCTCTGTATTCAGAACCTGTGGATATGGAAGCTCCTTCTATGGAGGCTTTTAAACGGCTTGATGGCCATCTGTTGGGGGGGGTTTGAACGTGATTTTTCCCGTTTGGCAGAGAGGAAAATACATGTGAGTTTACAAGAGGGAATTTTGTGAATTGTAAGATGAAGTGCATTTTAAAAATGTGTGTAAAAGGGGGTGAAAAGTGTGAGATACGAGGGAAAGGGGGTGTGGGGAAAGTGTAAGACTAAGCATTTTGAAAATGCATGTGTAAGGGAGGGGGGTCAGGGGAAAATAAGTGGGGCAAGAGGAAAAAGGGCCGGGGGGAAGGGTAAGACTAAGAGCATTTTGAAAATTTTGTAAGAGGCAGGGGGGTGTGAAAAAGCAGGGTATGAGGCAGGGGTGTCAGTGTGGGAAAAAAAGTGTGTGAAGAGGAAAGGCTATGGGAAGGTGTAAGACTAAGAGCATGTGTGAAAATGTGTGTTTAAAAGGGAGGGAGTGTGAAAATATACGTGAGCTGCAAGAGGAAAAAGGGTTTTGGGGGGGAATTTTTAAAATTAAGTGCAAGGTGAAAGTGTGTGTAAGTGGCAGGGGGGAAAATAAGTGTGAGTATACAAGAGGGACGGGGGGTGTGGGAAGGTAAGACTAAGCCATTTTGAAAATGCATGAAATTTGGGGAGGGGGCAGTGTGAAAATAAGTGTGGTGCAAAAGGAAGGGGTGGGGGAAGGTGAAATTTAAAAGCATGTGTGAAAATTTTTTGTAAGAGGCAAAAAGGGGAAAAAAAAATGTGGTAAAAAAGGGGGGGAAGGGGGGAAGGTGTAAGACCAAGCGGGAAAAGTGTGAAAATTTAAAAATTAAATATGGAGAAAGGGGGGGGAAATGGGGAAAAAATTTTGTGTGGGGGGAGGGGGAAAGGGGGTGTGGGGAAAGGGGTAAGACTAAGACCCCCTTTTTAAAATGTGTGTTTGAGGCAGGGGGGTCAGGTGAAAATAAGTGTGTGTGCAAGAGGAAGGTGTGTGGGAAGGTGCAAGACTAAGAGCATGTGTGGGAAAATTTTGTAAGAGGCAAAGAGGAAAAAAAATGAGTATACAAGAGGGGCGGGCGTGTGGGAAGGGGGTAAGACCAAGCGCATGTGGAAAATGCATTAGTAAGGGGACAGGGGGGTCAGTGTGAAAAATTTTGCAAGAGGAAGGGCGTGTGGGAAGGTGTAAGACTAAGAGCATGTGTGAAAATGGGGGTAAGCGCAGGGAGGTGAAATATGTGTGAGCGAAAGAGGGAAAGGTGTGTGGGGGAAAAAGAAAGATTAAAGCATGTGTGGGAAAAAATGTGTGTAAGAGGCAAAAGGAAAATACATGGAGTTTACAAAAGGGGGAAAGGGGTTGGGAAAAAGTAAGATTAAGTATTGGGGAAAATGTGTAAGAGGGAGGGGGAAAAAAGCGTGAGTGTGCAAGAGGGGGAAGGGGTGTGGGGAAAGGGGTAAGGTTAAGTGCATGTGTAAATGTGTGCGTAAGAGGGAGTGTGAAAATA
>JARBWK010001285.1:0-20023 GCA_030556195.1 Anolis apletophallus | reverse complement strand
CGGCTCCTCGGGTCGGCAGGCGTTGGTGTGGAAACGAGTCAGGCAGCCGATCGTTTGCAGTGGTGTGGGGCCCTGTCTCTGCCCTCCTTATTCGCCTCACCTCCCCGCCGGAGAGCGAGTGCCGTCCAGCCAACTGGATCTCGTTCTCTGCGTCACAGACCCATCCTAGTTGCCTTTTAGGATCACGTCGAGTCACCAAAATGTAGCAGCAAATTAGGAGTCCCAGAACTCCGGATTGGCAAATACCTTCTTCCCAACGGCGACGTGACGTGCGGGCACAGGAACGAGAGAACGGACAACTGACTGTTTTCAAAGTGAAGTCAAGTTTATTAAAATTGGACACCAGCTGGTGGGGTTCACCCACAGAACAAGCTGCTCGGGGCAAATCTAACATACATTCTAAGAGCAGTCATTATATACCCCTCATGGCGGCAGATCTTGGTCCGCCCTTCTTTATGACCCCCCATTGGCCAGTGCCCACAGAACACATTTCATTATCCAATTAAACACAATACTTTCATTAGCATCACATCATTATCAGCTTCTATTCATTTAGCATTGTGGCGCAGCAAGAAATTCATTTCTCATAGAACGGTATCAGCAGCTCTGGTCAGCCTGTACCCAAATCGCAACATTGCTGCTGCCTCTTCCCTGCCAGCAAAGGAGGGGGCAGACCCTTCTGCGCTTGCGTAGTTCTTGACCTATTAGCATTCAGGTAAACAAACCCATGCCTTGTACTGCTTTGACCAATCAAGGCCTTTGTTATCATTGAAGACACATGATGTACTTTGGCAAATCACTGCATACGCTTGGCGTACCAATCAGGGCACAGCATTTACGGCATACATGCCAGCGTGATTTCTGGCACAGAAAGCCAGCTATTCTAAAGCTCTTGCTTGTGCATCACTCTCCCCTGACTGTACTCCTGCTCAAAGTACCAACTCTGCTATAATAGCACTCTCGCATCACTTCTTAGGTGACGCGAGAGTGCTATGGTTCCATTTCTTAAAGGGACAGATGCACCTTATACTTTATATATGAATGAAGTTCAAAAATAATTTCCCACAGCACACCTGATGATCTCTCACGACACACTAGTGTTCTGCCGCACACTGGTTGAAAATCACTGATCTAGGCAAATAATGGGTCTCCTCGCTGCTGTAATAGACGTTCCAGTCACTGGTAAATAAAAACCGAATTATACCGGAGGAAAGTCCAAATCCTATACGGAACGATGATTGGCTGCCTTTGTGAATAAAAAATCACAGGCTGATGTGGCGGAAAGAGAAGCAATGTCCCTGAGGTGTGTGCTATACGGATGACAATATTATCATGGAATGTGCATATGGATCAATCAAAAAGGTATTCCAAGGGACGCTGGGTGAGGCATGACGGTGGACCGTTTGGCCCAGATGGAGGCTTTTTCAAGCGGAGTAGAAATAACAAAGCACAATTGTGGGTGTCCAATATATCATCTGTATATCTGTATATACCTTTATAAAACGGAATGTTTGTATGTGTGTATGTGTGTATGCGGAGGGCGGGAGGGCGGATATGTGGCAGCCACTTTCACAGGCCAGGAAGGATATGTGGCAGCATTATTTGCATAAACGACTCCCATTGGCCAGCCACGAACATTCCGAGACTCTAAAGTGCCAGAGGGAGGTAAGGAAAAGCCCTGAGGCAGTCAGGCATGGTGGGAGTTTAAGTCCAAAACACTTTGCAGCCCTCAACAATGAGACAACAAAACCAAACTTGGCACACAGAACCCCCAAGACCCACTTTACGTTTTGGTGCAGTTTGAGGGAGGCTGGGCCATGGATAGGCCAGCATCCCAACATCCCAAATCTCAAAGGTGCCAGACAGAGTTCTTTACAAAAGGCTTCCTTCAGCTGATTTTACAAAGTAGGCCTCAGCCTGTATTGACAGTAAGGCTTCCTCAACTTGATTTTCGATACTAGGCCTCAGCTTGAATTCACAGTAAGGCTTCCTCAAGTTGATTCTCCTGACTAGGCCTCAGCCTGAATTGACAGAAAGGCTTACTTAACTTTATTTTCCTGACTAGGCCCCCAAAAATGACAGAACAAGATTACAGTTGGTACACAGACACCCCCCCACGACCCACTCTACATTCTGGTGCAGTTTGAAGGACTTGCAGTACCTTCACTCACTTACTCTGACCAGCACGGGTGACGGACCTGGACCAAACTTGGCACACATAACCCCCATGATGCCCTTTACGTCCTGGTGCAGTTTGAGAAAGATGAACCACGGATTATGGGATTTGTAGTACTTCAAAGCGCTTTGCTTCCAGAGACCACTGTGGCCCACAACAAAGACCGATAAATATCAAACTTGGCACACAGAGCCCCCATAACCCACTCTATGTCCTGGTGCAGTTTGGAGAAGAGCAGAGCATGGATGATGGGGCTTGAAGTACCTCCACTCTATGTCCTGGTGCAGTTTGGAGAAGAGCAGAGCATGGATGATGGGGCTTGAAGTACCTCCACTCACTTCCTGAGACCGCTGCGACCCTCATCCAATGACTGATCAAGACCAAACTTGGCACACAGAGTTCCCATTACCTACACTACATGCTGGTACAGCTTCGAGTAGATGGACCATGGATTATGGTACTTGAAGTACCTCCACTCCCTAAGACCACAGCGACACTCATCCAATTACCAATAAAGACAAAACTTGGCAAAGAGTGCCCCCATGGCCAACTCAACATTCTGGTGCAGTTTGTGGGAGGACGGATTATGGATGATGGGACTTGCAATACCTTTACTCACTTCCTGAGACCACTGCGACTCTCATACCAAACTTGGCACATAGAGCCCCCATGACCCACTTTACACCCTGGTACAGTTTTCAGGAGGATGGACCACGGATGATGGGACTTGAAGTACCTCCACTCACTTCCTGAGACTGCTGCGACCCCTCATTCAATGACTGTTCAAGACCACATTTGCCACACAGAACCCCTTACATCCTGGTGCAATTTGGAGGAGGATGGACCATGGATTATGGTCCATGGTCCATAATCCTTCACTCACTTCCGAAACCACTGCGAGCCAAATGAACAACTGATACGGACCAACCTTGGCACACAATGCCTTCCTCAAATACCCCGGGCACCGACGGGTCCTCAGCTGAAGTTTGGAGGGGACAGAACATGGATGATGTGTCTTGCAGTACCTTCCCTCACTTTCCAAGACTGCTACAAACCTAATCCTATGATTTTTTTTTAAAATAATTTTTATTGAAAGTTTTGGTTACATCTGAATAAAAGATAGAAAAGGGTTTTCGGGCTAGGAAAGGTTAAGGGTCGGGGAAGGAAGGAGGGTTAGGGAAGGGAAGGGGTGGGAATAGGAGGTGTTGGGGGTAACGGATTGAACCGGGATCCTGGGGAAAACCACCGGGCAAGGGTAGTGAGATAGGATAGAAAGAAAAGGAAACAGACGGGGGGGGATTCTTGCTGAGTTCCATCTTCCAGGAGCCCTGGTTTCATTCTGACATATCTAATACAGTTCTTTTATTCTTTAAAGTGTCACTTCTTTCTTTCTGTTCGTCTTCTTTAGTTGTATGTCCATGTCAGGTCTTCTTATGTCCCTTGAAACTATTATCTTTTTACTATTATTTCTATTATCTCTCCTCAGTTTTTTTTTTAACCCTTCAATTAGGTGATTAGAGTGCCCATGACCATTAGCTAGTATTTGTCGGTTAGGTAGTTAGTTCTGTTCGTTCCTTTTTCCCTGAGGTCGTATCTAACCATTTTCTTTAGGGGATTCTGCTTCTCCTTCATCCGCCTCTGGGGGATCATGTTTCCAGAGGCCATAGCTTGTAGTCATCACTGCATGGAGAGGGCATATTTTCTGTAGTTTATCTTTCCCTCTTCGGCTCTCTTTGTTCCCTTGGCTTTTCTTTTGTTGAAGTGCTTTCCAGTTCCGTTGGTTTTATTCCTCTTTGGGAGCTGAGAGGGGTTCTGCTGGAGGGCAATGTACATCCTAGTCTTGGTGGACAAGCTGACAGCATTCTGTGGCACAGCCCCAGCATTTTTAGCTCTCTGAATGGACTCCAGCTGTTCCCATACTTCTTGCTTTTGCTTTTGGTCTATATTTTCTCTTCTCTCTCCTTCAATTCGCCTTGCATTGCTGATTCCTTTTCCTTGCCATTATCTTTTCCCTTTCCTTCTTCATACTCATTCGTCAGCATAGCGGTCCCTTCTTCAGTTTGTTCATCTCTCCCCCAGTGAGGTTGCTCCTGAACCGCATTCTTGTGCCCCCCTAGCATTATTTCCACCTTTTCTAGGATCAGGTCCTGCTTTTGTCCCAGCCTCTGCAACTCTCTCAGAATATCCTTCAGAGACATAGTTGTTTGTCCTGTGTCTGGACTCCTAATCAGAGCTGGCAGTATTATTTAGTGAATGGGCTGCTTGGCTAGATGAAACTTGGCAGGAGAGCAGGATGGGTGCACTGCTCTGTCAAATCCCCCTGCCAACTGATTGCTGCTCTTTCCCTTACTGCCCTTTGCACCAATCAGCCCTCCCCTTTTGCCCAGGCTGATCACTTCTTTCCAGGTGCCCCTGTTCGGGGCTCTTTCTTTTCCCCCTCCTTCGTTTTTGTTTGTTCTTTACTCCTGTCCCTTTCTTCCTCTCTTCTCCTTTTATTTTGTGGCTTTTTCCCCCGGGTGCCTCTCCGCTCTGGTCCTCCCCTGTTCTGGTCGTCCCCAAAGGCTTTTTCCCTCCTGTCCTTTGCTTCCCTTTTCCCTTGGTCAGCGGGTCTCCTTTTCCCCGGGACGATAGGCTTCCTTACCCCCTCCTTCTCCGGTGTTGGTGGAATGGACTGGGCAGTCAGTGATCGCGGGCTCCCGCCCGCTTTACTTCCTGCCTCTTCTCCCCCCTTGGTGTCCGCTCCCCAATAGAGTCCGGATGTCTTGTTGCCTTCACTTCCTGGCTTCTCCCCGCCTTCCCCGGTGGCTGAGTGGGGATTCCCGCCTAAACATGGAGGTCTTCTTCTTCAAAGAGGCTTCCTCCCGTTCCTCCTAGGTTGTTGTTTGGTCCGCCATTTTGATGCCTGGTGATGTTACTATTATTTTTCCCCCCGTCGACTCTTATCGTCCTTAATTGTGATGCCGGTGGGAAGGGGAGGAGGGGGGTCGCGTTCGCTGCCCTTCTCGTGGCTTCTCCTGTCTGTTTTTGTGTGGTTGGGCCTCTAAATTTGGGGCTTCTTGGGAGGGGGGGTTCCCGCCCGTTGTTTGGCTTATCTTCTGTCCCCTCTGTCCCAGGTCTCCCCGTTACTCACTTTGCGTTGTTGGTTTGGGCCGGGCTGGCAGTAATTGCAGGCGTGAGCCTGCTTCCCTCACACCGATCTGCTCACCAGGCTGGGAGGCCACCGGGCTCTCTCCGTCTCCCCCTCTTGAGGAGGGGGCGACTTATAGAGCCAGCGATGGGGTCCCCTGGCTTCGCTGCCTCTTGGCTGATCGACTCAGCCTGAGGTGGGGGCGCGATTCGCCCTCCGATCGGTGATTTCGGTTGATGTCTTGAGGAGCTCTCAAGACACCCGTCCTGCCGCCATCTTTGCCCCGCTCCCTCCTAATCCTATGATTGATCAACACCAAACTTGCCACACAGAGCCCTCATGACCCACTCTACATCCTGGTGCAGTTTGGAGGAGGGTGGACCATGGATGATGGGACTTTAAGTACCTCTACTCACTTCCCAAGTCTGCTGCGACCCTCATCCAATTACTGATTGAGACCAAACTTGGCACACAGAACCCCCATGACTGCCTTCACGTCCTGGTGAGGTTCGGGGACGACTGACAATGGATGATGGAATTTGTAATTTTCACACCCCTCTGTTCCCACAGAACACTGCGGCCACCATCAAACACCGATAAAGACCACACTTGGCACACAGAGCCCCAGTGACCCACTCCACATCCTACTGAAGTTTGGAGGGGGACAGAACATGGATGATGGTACTTGCAGTACCTTCCCTCACTTCCCAATCCTGCTACTAACCTATTCCAATGACTGATCAACACCAAATCTGGCACACAGAGCCCTCATGACCCACTCTACAGCCTGGTGCAGTTTACTGTGAGACGGACCACGGATGATGGGACTTGAAGTACCTTCACTCACTTCTGAAAAACAATGCACCCCTCATCCATTCACTAATACAGACCAAACTTAGCACACAGAGCCCCCATGACCCAATTACATCCTACTACACTTTGGGGGGGGGGGGGGGCAGAGATGATGGGACTTGCACTACCTTCAGTAATTTCATGATACCACTGCAACTCCCAATAATGATGGATCAAGACCAAACTTGGCACACAGAGCCCCCATGACCCACTCTACATCCTGCTGCGCTTCTCAAATAACCCGGGCAGGGCCGGGTCCCCAAGCTAGTTTGATCTATAACCGGGCTGTCCCCAGCCATTTAAATGGCGGCCGGGGGGGGGGAGGGGAGGCGGGGCAGGGAGGAGGAAGTGAGCTAGCTCCTCCTCCCTGCACCGCCCTCTTCCCTCTCTCCTGAGCCAATGCCTTGGAGGGGAGGGGGTCCCCGCGCGCCTCCCTCCCTTCCAAGCTCGCTTCCCGAGCCTTCCAGGTTTGGGGAAGGGTTTTCACCCGGCACTCGAGGACGCGAGTGCCGGGCGAAAACCTTCCCCAAACCTGAAGGCTCAAGGGGAAAGCGAGCGGCGCTCTCGCTTCTCCCACCAGCCATCCAGGCTGGCGGGAGTTTTCGCCCAGCTCCGTGTCCCTCTGCTCAGAGGGACACGGAGCTGGGCGAAAACTCCTGCAAGCCTGGAAGGCTCGCGGGGAAGCGGCGCCGCCGCCTCCCCCGGAGCCTTCCAGGCTTCGGGCGAGTTTTTTTGCCCAGCTTCCGTGTCCCTCTGCTCAGAGGGACACGGGAACTGGGCGAAGAACTCCCCTGCAAGCCTGGAAGGCTCGCAGGAAGCGAGCGCCGCTTCTCGCCTCCCGGGAGCCTTCCAGGCTTCGGGCGAGTTTTGCCCAGCTTCCGTGTCCCTCTGCTCAGAGGGACACGGGAACTGGGCGAAGAACTCCTGCAAGCCTGGAAGGCTCGCAGGGGAAGCGAGCGCCGCTCTCGCCTCCCCCGGGAGCCTTCCAGGCTTCGGGCGAGTTTTGCCCAGCTTCCGTGTCCCTCTGCTCAGAGGGACACGGGAACTGGGCGAAGAACCCCCCTGCAAGCCTGGAAGGCTCGCGGGGAAGCGAGCCGCTTCGCTTCCCGGAGCCTTCCAGGCTTGCGGAGGTTTCCCTGGGTGACGTTAGGCTGGGTGACGCCAGGCGTCACCCAGCCTAACGTCACCCAGGGAAACCTCCTGAAAATGGGCGGGTCGCGCGGGAGGCCGGCCACGCCCCCGGGAGTAGCCACGCCCCCGCTCACTGCGGCCCCCAGGTGATCAGTGACACTTCTTCGGCCCTTGGGCCGGAAGAAGTTGGACAGCACTGATCTATAAAGTACAAAATAGAAAATGCGTTGCCAAAATGGCTATAGCCATAGGTGACAGGAAAAGAACACAAAATAATATGAAATATAGATACCATGGTCAAATAGAGCAATCAATACAGCAAATGCTACATCACGAGAATAAGCAACCAAATAGGTGATTGATACAGGAACAGGTAACGTATACACACATTCAGATAAGTAAGTAGGTCAATCAAGCACCAAGAATGTGGTGCAGCAGGCTAAGTGTCAACTGCATAAGATCTCTCTGACCAGTAGGTCATGAGTTCGAGGCCAGCTCGGGTCGAGGTGGGTTCTCGACCTTAAGTGTATCCTGCTGTCGACCTTTGCAGCGCGAAAGACAATTGCATCTATCAAGTAGGAGATAAAGGTACCACATTAAGTGGGGAGGCAAATTTTGACTGATTTATGAGTCCATTTAAGAACTCCAGGAATCACTGAGGAATGCGGAAGGAACAATAAAGGGACATTGGAAAACGCTGAGAGATTAGGAGTACGTCAGCTCCCCCTGGTGGCCAGAAGTTTGCCTCTGTTCGTCTATATGTCGTATGTTCGCCTATATGTCATATGTTGAACTGCAGGGATTGTCTGCAAATGTGTGTACTGTAATCCGCTCTTTGGGGTGAGAAGAGCGGAATATAAATAAAGTAAATAAATAAATAAATAATAGTTAAACACACAGGCAAATTTAAGGACAAAGGATCGTTTAAACCTCTGGGATACTCGCTAGCAAGGAGTGAAATCCATCTGCATTCCAATCTAATCATGCATGTTCCCATGTATCAATTACCTATTTGGTCGCTTATTCTCGTGATGTAGCATTTGCTGTATTGATCGCTCTATTTGACCATGGTATGTATATTTCATATTATTTCCTCCGGTATAATCCGGTTTTTATTTACCAGTGACTGGAACGTCTATTACAGCAGCGAGGAGACCCATTATTTGCCTAGAGCAGGGCTGCCCAGGAAGTTGATCGCGATCGACCAGTCAATACCAGGACCAAAGGAGGCCGATCCCAGCCGGATGGGGCGCTTCTCAGAGGGGGCAGAGCCAGGCCGCGCCAAACCCCTCCCCCTCCCCCGGCTTCGGCACTCCCAGCAGCTGCTCCAGCCTTGAGGAGGGCAGGGCCAAGCCAGCCTTGTGCTAGCTATGCCACCACTGGCTTGGCACTGCCATCCTCAAGCCTGGAGAAGCTGCTGGTAGAGATGAAGCCAGAGGGGGGCGGAGCCAGGCCACACCAAGCCCCACCCCGCCCCTCCAGCCTAGGGGAGGTAGGTAGATCTTTCTGACTTGGTTTTATTATAAGTAGCTCGCATGCTGAAAAAGTGTGAGCACCCCTGGCCTAAGAGGTATCAAACTTTCAACTATATAGTTATATGTTGTATGTACGGTTCATTCCGTTATTGCATATTTTCATGCATATTAGCACTATATTGTTGAGTGTGTATATGAATTTTGTATAGTCCACGAGATGTTAATTATAAATTCATTGGTTTTCATATTTAGTCCCTTTCTGTTTCCCTCTACTCGAACCCCTTTCTGCCAGGGGGAAGACACAATAGAAGCCCTCCTGACAGAGAGCCACCTAGTCTCGACTCTCCCAAGAGATGGCTATCCAGCCTCTGCTTATAAACCTCCAGGAAAGAAGACTCAATTGGACTCCTAGGTAGCCTTTTGCCAGGGGGTGGGTGGCCATCTGTTGGGAGGGCACCGATTGTGCCTTCCTGCCCTTGGGAGCCCCTTCCCAATCTAAAGGAATATGCCCTACCTTGGAGTCCAGTGGGGTCTTTCTTTCTTTCTCCGGGGATTATTAAGCAGAGGCTGGATGACCATCTGTCTGGACAGATTTGAATGTGCCTTCCTGAGTGGCAGCAGGGGGAGGACTAGATGGCCTTTGGGTTCCCTTCCATCTCCAGGATTCTATGCCTAGTGAAATGTGCCAGGGGGTGGTGCCCACAGAGCCCTTTGGAGTCTGCCCGGTCCACCCGTTTGTGACATGTGACGGAAGGGGACAGACTCTCACCTTGTATATGCGATGAAGATGTTGAATGATGACGCCATTGGGCACTCCGTCTATGTCTGAATCGGCTCTGCTTCCATGTTCCTTAAAAGGAGCAAAAGGGGAGATTCACCATGATACCAAGCAAGAAACAGCCACTTGGGGGTGCCATTCCTAGGCTGGGTTTCCTCTTCTGCCTGGCCTGTCCTTCCATGGCCCAAAAGGAGAGGTCAAAATTGGGCAGAATATCCCTGCTTTTGCTGCATAGAGCCTTGACCTGTCAAGCAAGTTAGAGTTTTCCAGAAAGACTGCATTTGTAGGGAAATTGTGGAAACTTAGGAGCTAGGCTAGAATTGTATCCATAGGTCGAAATCTCTGAAATGCACGAAACCCTGCCTGATCTTGGAAGCTAAGCAGGGCCAGCCTTGGTTGGTCCCTGGATGGGAGGCCGCAACAAACTCCAAGTCCCATGAGCTCCATCCAGAGGAAGGAACTGGCAAAACCATACCTGAGGATGCCTGGCCTAAGTCTTGAATGGAGCCCTCAGTGGTGCAATGGGTTAAACTTTTGTGCCAAACTAGCAAATAAAGCAGGCTGTCCCACCAATAGCATACACAAGAGAAGAATCGCAGGGGAGAGAAAGATATAACAGCAATATAAACATCAAACAATTCAAAGTCTCAGGTTCCAAATCAACATTTATCTACTATACTTTAAGTATTTAAACAAACAATATACTGTAATAAGGATTATGCACACATGCTGTCTTCTAATACATACATACACAGCAAATACGGGCGGTAAGCTCACATGCAAGTGAGTAGACGTCGTAAAAAGGCGGAAAGGAGTTCCTGCGTCATCAGAGAGGGACACAGTCCCGGATGTCTCCCAACAGATAATAAGGAATCGTAAATAATAATCAAGTCCCGGTAATCGATGCCAGTCTTATATAATATTTATGTATTAATGGGAAGACAATCCATGGTCAACGAAACCAGTATTGATGCGCACCTTCGTTTCGCCCCCGAAGGGGCTTCCTCAGGACCAGGGGGTGTGGCCTAGGTAGCGTTGTCTACAAACGTCGTAAAACAGGAACCGCACAATGCATGAAGAAACGCGAGCACCGCAAGTGCTGACAATATCACTGGCCTCCTGCCCGATATCCCAGTGATATTGTCAGCATTTGCGGTGCTCGCATTTCTTCATGCATTGTGCGGTTCCTGTTTTACGACGTCTGTAGACAACGCTACCTAGGCCACGCCCCCTGGTCCTGAGGAACTTCGGGGCGAAACGAAGGCACGCATCAATACTGGTTTCAATCAGGGCTGTACAATCAAACAGGAAAGAACACTTTCAAGGCCGGAAGATAAAGTTTCCCAAGCTTGGTTACATTGTGTTATTATGATGAGTAGGGTGCCTTATTATCATGATTAGCATTATCATCATCGTATTATCATTCCTCTGGGCTTGTCCTTTGCTGGCTGGGCCCTGAACCTGCTGGATCCTTAAGGTGGTTTAGACCAGGCCTGGGCCAACTCAGATCCTCCCATCCTTTCTCCCTCCCTCCTGGTGTTTTGGACTTCCTACCTACCCTTAGTTCTTGTGGGAGTTGAAGTCCAAAACAGGGCCCAAACTGGCCCAGGTCTGGTCTAGTCAGGCCCGGATTAACACTTTTTTGCTCCCTAGGCCACAGTTTGGAATTACGCCCCCTTTAAGCCAACCTCCCGCCACCTCCAAGGTCCCCATTCCCACCGGCTGGAAAGCTCCGCTGTGCTCTGAAGGTCACCTCGGGAGTCGGGAGGCTTGGGGAGAGTGCAGCGGGTGCAAACTCTCTCCAATGGCGCGCACAAGAGAGAACGAGAGAGCGCGTGCGTGCGAGAGAGAGCGCACAAGAAAGAGAGCGCGAGAGAGAGAGAGCGCGCACAATGCCAAGCCAGCGATGGCATAGCAAGCCCAATGCTGGCGAGGCAGTGCTCCCTCAAGGCTGGAGAAGCTGTGGGACAGCTGAAGCCATGGGGAGGGGGGCGGGGCCAGGCTGCGCCATGCCCCACCCCTCCTCCCGGCTTCAGCTGTCCCACAGCTTCTCCAGCCTTGAGGAGTGAGTGGAGCAGAGCAAGGGGGGCGCAGGGGGGGGGGCATGGATGGCGCTCCGTGTGCAGGCACAGAAGCGACCGAAGATCGACTTTTTTTAACTTTTGGGAGGGGATCCGGATCTGGCGCCCCCTCTCGGCTGCGCCCCTAGGCCGTGGCCTAGTGTGGCCTTATGGATAATCCGGGCCTGGGTCTAGTCTCTCTGGGAGGTCTAGTTCTCCTTCGGCCGGTGCAGCATTCCTCAACCTGGGGGTCAGAGGGGTTGTCAGAGACCACCAGAAAGCACAGTATTTTCACTTGGTCATGGAATTCTGTGTGGGAATTTTGGCCCAATTCTGTTGTTGTGAAACAAACAAAGGGGAGGGGGGTGCTTATGAGAAGCTAAGGAAACAACAATGTATCAGGACAAATGAACAAGCTCGCGGATGATGAGCCCTCAAGGATAGAATGTGAGTTGCAGAGAATATAAGTTTGATACAATCAATATCACTGTATTAGCATACATCAAATAGCAGTCAATGCACATAGAGATACATAGGTATTCAAAGCAATGATAAGGGCGAAAGCGCTCCCTCCTCTCTCACATTAACAAAAATTATAGCATCAAATGGTATCGCAAAGCAGTTACAAACTCTCAGTTACTGTGAGGAAGGTGTTGAGCAAACCTCCGTGGGTCATGGAGGCAGTCCAGGAGAGGAAACGATGCGGGGAGGGGTTCGCCGTGGAGCCGGGCGGCAAGGAAAAAAGCCGCGGCCAGGAGCCAGCCGAAGATGCGTGCTGAGTTCCAAAACAAGGAGGGGGGCGAGCTGGGCGGCGTGAGCCGGAGGTGAAGCCAGAAAGCAATTGGCGATTTGCGACAGCGACTGTCGTGCTACGGGGCGCTGGATTAGCAGCGCGGATCCCTGTCGAGGGAGAGCCGGGACAATGCCAAACGGCCGAGTGCTCAAGGCGCCAAGGCTTTTTTTTTTGCCGTTTTTCGCGTCTTAAAGGCAGCTTCCTCAGGGCGTCGCTGTGTGTGGTGATCTAAAACAATGCAATGAAGGTAACAACATCTTGGTACTGGCTAGAGTATGGATACAAAATAAGCACAATGTAAATAAAGCAATGAACAGAATAGTACATACCTAGTAATGCATAACAAGGAACATCAAGGATAGGCCAATCAAGTAGGCTGAGTGCAGCAAAGGGCAATACAAGTCAAGCATATATAGAGTGCAACACAGGTGTGGTTAATTACAATAACAGTTGTTGTAAGGAAGGGAGTCATTGAGGCCGCAGGGAGTTTAAACTTGTTAACAGAAGGGCCCATTTCTTCTCAGCCTTAAGCAATGAGTGACTGAGGTTGCAATGTGGAGGTGGATTAACCCTTTGGAGCCCATACACCTTAAAGCTGTCAGGCGAATGTTTCATTTTGAAAAAATGACTATAAAGGTGGAATCCTGTGATAAGCACCTAATTTTAGATTTGTGTTCATACATTCTGGTCCTAAGATTTCTAGAACTTTGGCCCACATAGTGGAGCCCACATGGGCATTCGAGGCAATAAATGATGCCAGCATTTAACTATGTGGGCCAAAGTTCTAGAAATCTTAGGACCAGAATGTATGAACATAAATCTAAAATTAGGTGTTTATCACAGGATTCCACCCTTTATAGTCATTTTTTCAAAATGAAACATTCGCCTGACAGCTTTAAGGTGTATGGGCTCCAAAGGGTTAATCCACCTCCACATTGCAACCTCAGTCACTCATTGCTTAAGGCTGAGAAGAAATGGGCCCTTCTGTTAACAAGCGAAACTCCCTGCGGCCTCAATGACTCCCTTTCCTTACAACAACTGTTATTGTAATTAACCACACCTGTGTTGCACTCTATATATGCTCTTGACTTGTATTGCCCTTTGCTGCACTCAGCCTACTTGATTGGCCTATCCTTGATGTTCCTTGTTATGCATTACTAGGTATGTACTATTCTGTTCATTGCTTTATTTACATTGTGCTTATTTTGTATCCATACTCTAGCCAGTACCAAGATGTTGTTACCTTCATTGCATTGTTTTAGATCACCACACACAGCGACGCGCCCTGAGGAAGCGTCTTTAAGACGCGAAAACGGCAAAAAAAGCCTTGGCGCCTTGGAGTTAATTCGGCCGTTTGGCATTGTCCCGGCTCTCCCTCGATTGTGGGATCCGCGCTGCTAATTCCAGCGCCCCGTAGCACGACAGTCGCTGTCGCAAATCGCCAATTGCTTTCTGGCTTCACCTCCGGCTCACGCCGCCCAGCTCGCCCCCCTCCTTGTTTTGGAACTCAGCACGCATCTTCGGCTGGCTCCTGGCCGCGGCTTTTTTCCTTGCCGCCCGGCTCCACGGCGAACCCCTCCCCGCATCGTTTCCTCTCCTGGACTGCCTCCATGACCCACGGAGGTTTGCTCAACACCTTCCTCACAGTAACTGAGAGTTTGTAACTGCTTTGCGATACCATTTGATGCTATAATTTTTGTTAATGTGAGAGAGGAGGGAGCGCTTTCGCCCTTATCATTGCTTTGAATACCTATGTATCTCTATGTGCATTGACTGCTATTTGATGTATGCTAATACAGTGATATTGATTGTATCAAACTTATATTCTCTGCAACTCACATTCTATCCTTGAGGGCTCATCATCCGCGAGCTTGTTCATTTGTCCTGATACATTGTTGTTTCCTTACCCAATTCTGTTGTTGCCAGGGGTTGAGAATTCTCTTTCATTATAGCTAAACTACGAGGGAGGGTCAATAAGTCCATGACTTTTTGAATTTCCCGCCTCTTAACTGAAAGGGCAACGCTGCTCCTGTCTACAGGCATCTGTCAGTTGACTCCTGTCAAAATTTGAACAGCCTGCGTCATTTAGTTTGTGTTTGACAGGCATTGATAGCAGACTACCGCCTGATTTGAGGAGAAAATGGAAAAAAGCAAATTTCGTGTGCTCATTAAGCATTATTTGTTGCGGATAAAACCATCACTCAAACCAAGGCTAAGGTTGATAAATTCTACGGGGACTCTGCACCATCCATTTCAAGGGTAAAAAAGTGGTGTACTGAATTTCGTTGTGGCTGTACAAGCATGGAAGATGCCGAACGTTGTGGACGCCCAGTTAAGGTCTCTACACCCGAAGCAATTGAAAAAAATCATAATATGGTGTTGGCCGATCAGAGATTGAAAGTGCGAGAGATTGTGGAAGCCATAGGCATCTCACGTGGCTCAGTGGTTTCAATTTTAAATGATCACTTGGGTATGAGAAACTTTCTGCAAGATGGGTGCCGTGTTTGCTCACAATTGACCACAAGCGCAATCGTGTGACAATTTCGCAGGAGTGTTTGGCGTTGTTCAACCGCAATATGGACAAGTTTTTGCGCCGTTTCGTAACCGTGGACGAAACGTGGATCCACCACAACACACCAGAAATCAAACAGCAGTCAAAACAGAGGGTTTCTCGGGGTGAATCGGCACCAAAGAAGGCCAAGGTGGGTTTGTCAGCCAATAAAGTCATGGCGACCGTTTTTTTGGGGAGGAACGCAGTGTAATCCACATTGAGTACCTTCAAAAGGGTAAAACAATCAATGGCGAATATTATGCCAATTTATTGGGTCAATATAATGAGGATTGGGGGCGGGGGGAGACTGCATTTGGCCAAGAAAAAAGTTCTTTTGCACCAGGACAATGCAAGGGAGCCATGCATGTGCAGTTGCCATGGCAACAATCCATGAATTGGGATACAAATTGCTCCCTCATCCGCCCTATTCTCCCGATTTAGCCAACAAATACCTATTTTTATGACCTCGACAAACCTTATTTTTTGGAAGGGATAAGAAAATTGGAAAAACGTTGGACAAAGTGTATAGAGCTCAAAGGAGACTGCGTTGAAAAATAAAATGATTTTTATCCAAAAACCTGTGTTTCATTCAAAAAGTCACAGACCAGCCCTCATATAAATCTCGACAACTGCAACTCCCCGAACCCTTTAAAGGAACAGTAAAAGTGTGGGGGGAAAGAAAGAAGAAGTTAAACCCAGGCAACGAAAGTAAGGTGGCAACTATATGGCAAATGAATTATAATAATGATGCAAGCATAGGTAGAACACTGAGATTGATCAAAAGTAGAGGGAAAAGGTGAGTGGAGGATCTGTACACAGAGGATGGAAACCCTGTAGAACAAAAAGAAATTCAGAACTGGATCGGGTCAGGGAACTGGATCCAAAGCTGGGCCATAAGACAGGAAATTTTCAGACGAAGGGAAAAAAATAAGAGAACGGGATAGTCCATTTGAGAAGGTGATTAGGAAATGTTTGAGAGGGGAGAAGAAAGTGGCAGGAGATCTGTACGAACAAATCATAACAGCAAAAGAAGAAATAATACAGGAAAATTTCCATACATGGAGATTGGACATGGAAATTGAGAGGGAAGACATCCAGAGGGAAATAAGTAATATAGCAAGAGAAAAGTATAATGCATTAAGGGAAGCCAGAAGGAAAATGTTACAAAAATGGTACAGAACTCCTGCACAACTTTCACGCTTTGTACCAGGGATGAAAGATAAGTGTTGGCACGGCTGTGAACAAATAAAGAGGGGTGTTCAATCATATGATATGGGAATGTGATAGAGTGCAAGGTTACTGGAAAATGATTGAAGGAGAAATCAATAGAATGTTAGATTTACATATTGTAATAGTTAATAGAAATGTATTACATGCACGGATAATAGGAGTGAAGAATATGCAAAAAGAAAAATTGATTGACAAATTGATAGTTTTAGTGAGGGGTTGGAAGGATAAAACAAAATGGACATTGACCAACTGGTATAACTATATAATTAATATGTTAAATGTGGAAATAACAAATTGTAAATGGAATAATATAGAAAAAAATGAAAAGATAATAATAACAAAGAGGATGTGGGAACCAGTTAGAAATTATTTAGAAAATGTGTTAAGAGGTGGAGTAGAAAAATTAAGACTGAGACTGATATTTCAAATGTAACCTCTGTAGTTTGATGTATAAACTGTATGTACAAGGAGGGAGGGGGGGGAGAGGGGGGAACCAATAAAAACTTATTTTAAAAAAAAGACAACTGCAACTCCCAAATCCTTGAAGTGACCGGCTTGACTCTGAAGGAGCTGGGAGTGGTGACAGCCTACAGTAGTGTTTCTCAGCCTTCCTAATGCCGCAACCCCTTAATGCGGTTCCTCATATTGTGCTGATCCCCAAACATGACATCATTTCGTTGCTACTTCAGAACTGTAAATTTACTACTGATATGAATCGTAATGTAAATATCTCATATGCAGGATGTATTTTCATTCACTGGACCAAATTTGACACAAATACATGATGTGCCCAAATTTGAATAGTGGTGGGGGAGGGGAATGATTTTGACATTTGGGAGTTGTAGTTGCAGGGATTTATAGTTCACCTACAATCAAAGAGAACTCTGAGCTCCACCAACGATGGAATTTAACCAAATTTGGCACTCAGAACTCCCATGACCAACAGAAGGATTTGGTGGGCATTGACCTTGAGTTTTGGAGTTGTAGTTCACCTACATCCAGAGAGCACTGTGGACTCAAACAATGATAGATCTGGACCAAACTTGGCATGAAAACTCAATATGCGCAAATGTGAACACTGGTGGAGTTTGGGGAAAATAGACCTTGACATTTGGGAGTTGTAGTTGATTCACCTACAATCAAAGAGCACTCTGAACCCCAGCAACTATCAAGTCTTCTGGGTCACCAGGGTGATCAGCTGCCGCCAGGGCCGTAGCCAGGATTTTGGGGGGGCTGAGTTTGGTTTAGGGGGTGGGGGGCTGAGACTGGGTGGAAGAGGGTCTACCCTAGCAAACCTTTTGTATTGTTATCCCAATAACCCCATGAATGTGGGATATAATGAGCATGGTGATCAGATCATGATATGAATAAACATAACAGTTTAAATAATGTACCAGTAAGGCCTTTTTCGCGGACCACCCTGAGAATTTCGGGGGGCTGAAGCCCCTAGCCCCCGGGCTACATGCCTGGCTGCCGCTGGTCGCCAACTGCTCCCGCTGCAGGACTGGATTGCCTCCTGGGATGGCAGGCACTCTAAAGCCGCCGGTCCTCCGATCGTTCTCTGGAGCGGCGGGCTGTCTGCTGACGCAGGCCCCACAGCCCGTGATGGGATGGCGGCAGCCCTTCCTCTTGCAGAAATGGCCCCGCCCCCAACGCCTTTGTCCCTGGGCTGGTCAGAATCGGCAGGCAGGCCGCATCTGGCCCGTGGGCCATAAAATGCCCAGGTCTGCTGTAAAACAACCCTATTTTGGCAGGCCTTCAACACTTAGTGCTCCGTGTAATCTATGCTGCAGTGGTATGGCTTGTTCAATTGCAACTGGGGGGCATTCGACCGTAGCACAGAGGGTGGTCTTACTTCCCCTTTCTGTGATCTAAGACTTAGTTGTCCAATATTTCCATATCTTTATCTTCACTTCTGTATTGTTGTCCATCATATCAACTTATATTTCTTCACTTTAAGGTAATTGATATATTTGTTCCAGTCTGTTCTATTTTCAAATGCCCTGTTATACGCTACTTTCTGTGTTAGCAGATCCATGTTCATTATGTCGTAGACTTTTTTTAACCAATCTTGGTATGTTGGCACTTCTTTAAGTTTCCAGAATCTGGCCAGAGTTATTCTTGCTGCGGCAGCCAAGTAAAAAAGGATTTTGTCATCGTTTTTATCTAACTCAAAATCAAATATCCCCAGCAGAAAGTATTCTGGCTTAAAATCAAATTTTTTTCCCAAAATATCTTTTGACCTCTTGAATATCTCCCACCAAAATTTCTTTACCTTTTTACATTCCCACCACACATGGGCATAAGTCCCAACATTCGCTCCACATTTCCAACATTTCGCATTCAGTTTACCTTTGCTAAACTTCGAGAGCTTTTCTGGTGTTAAATACCACATATAAAATACCTTATACCAGTTTTCTTTTATCTTTTATCTCGACCGCATAGGTAAATTTTAATTTTTTGCCCCACACTTCTTCCCATTTACACAAGTCTACCCACCAGCCTGGCCCACTTTACCATTACCTCCTTAACCAGATGTTTTACTACTGTTTGAATGGTTGTTCTTATTGAGCTTATTGTACTTGCTGCCATGCTGTGAACCGCCCTGAGCCTCCGGAAGGAGCGGTATTGAAGCATGAATCAAAAATCAATGTATGTTGGGGTCAGGGCATTAGGAAGGTTGAAAACCACTGCCTTAGGAAATCCCGGGAAATCCCGTCTTTCCCTTTCCAGGAAAGGAGGGCGAGGAGGAGGGGGCTTCTCCGCTCAGTGCCAATCCTCGGGTAGGGAGTGAAGGAGGGGCTCCTTTGGCATCCAGGCCCCCCTGCTTGGCTCCCCCCCCCCCTCCTCACCTTTGCAGGCGCAGGGGAGACCTCTGCGGAGACATCCTCGAAGGAGTCGTCGTGGGAGGCTCCTGGGTTCATGGCGGGGTTCGGGGGGGCTCCTTGCGCCCCCGCTTGTCTCTCCGGAGGGACCCCCGAGAAGGACTGGACGGACGGGACGGGGGCCGCACTCTGTGCCTCCGCCATGGTCGAGAAGGAAAGCGAAAGCAGGGCGGCAAGGGGAGGGGGAGGCCAGGGGGGCGCCGCCAGGGGAGGGGCTCCCACTCAGGAATACCTTTGGGGCAGGCAGGCAGGCAGGCAGGCAGGCAGGCAGGCAGGCAGGCAGGCAGGCAGGAGAACTCACAGCAACCCAGGGAAGCCTTCCACAAGGCAAACCAATGTCGGCATTTCCGCACTGGTTCTATCACCCAAAATCATTACAATTTTAATGAAACACCCGGAGAAGGGCGCTCTGCACATGCTCAGAGGGGTGGGGCGGGGGAGGGGCGGGGCCGCGATCCCTGGCTTCCTCCTCTGCCTGCCCAGCTTTCGCTTTCCTTCTCGGCCATGGCGGAGGCGAAGAGTCCGGCCCCCGACCCGGGGGCTACCTGTTCGACTCGGGGGCCTCTCCGGAGAGACAAGCGGGGCCGCAAGGAGCCCCCCCGGACCCCGCCAGGAACCCAAAAGCCTCCCACGACGAATCCTCCGGTCATGGATCCAGAGAGCTCCCCACTCTGCCCGCAAAGGTGAGGAGGAGGAAGGGGGAGGGGGAGCCAAGCAGGGGGCCTGGGTGCCAAAGGCGCCCCTCCCTCCCCCCCCCAGGGTGGAAAGAGGAGAGGGCACCCAGCGGAGAAGCCTCTTCTTCCTCCTCGCCCTCCTTTCCTTGGAAGGGAGGAAAGGAAAGTGCCCCCCAAAGTGCCCTCCCCCCAGCTTGGCCCCCGGCTAGGGTTGCCATTTTTTGATATAAGAAATAAGGGACATTTACGGGATTTTTCACAAAAATAAGGGACACTTCATTAAAAACTTGA
>JARBWK010001284.1:0-20027 GCA_030556195.1 Anolis apletophallus | reverse complement strand
CTGCCATATGTCTTGCTTGCTGTGGTTTTCTACAATATAAATCCAGAATTTATCAAACCAATTGCAGCAAGTCATTATTGCAAAATCTTCCTTCACTTTTTGGTTTAAATGCAGATCCATAAGTGTCACTGGTTATTGTGTGCTTACTGTTTATATGTGTTTTATTAATTGTATTGTTTTATTTGCTGCTGTATTGTTTGTTTTTTTAATTACTGTGTTGTTGGGCTTGGCCTCATGTAAGCTACCCCGAGTCCCTTCTGGGAGATGGTGGAGGGGGGTATAAATAAAGTTTAATAATAATAATATTGTATTAGGGAAGCTCAGATATCCATCCAAAGAATGATTTAAATTGCCATTAATAATAAGCTAAAAGCTCTCACAGGGAAACAGAGTAATTAAAGGAGAGAAGAGGTATTTTTGTACTCATTTGGTTAAGAAACTACATTAGAGAGGGAAAAAACTCTGCTACATTATATTTCAGTCCCATTAGTTCAAATTGCCAAAAAAATGATAAAAATATGCTACACCTTTTTCTGCTGCCAAAACTCCCCCAATAATACACTTCGCCCTCCAACCAGTTGGGGGGCGGAGCAATTTTGTCTCCTCTCCTCGGAGAAGAGAGTGGTTAATGTTGCAGAATGTGCTGGATGGGAGGAGGGGCTGGCATAGTGTGCTGCCAGCCCCTTCTCCTCATTCTGCAAAAGGACATCGAAGAGGAGGCAGCTTGCAGAACGAGGCCCCAATTTGGAACAAGGTTGGTTAGGGGCCTGACTGGGGGGCGAGAGGTGGGCGCATGGGGGATTTAGCCCCCTGAGATAGCCCCCTCGCCCCCTTGGGACAGCAGCTGCATTTTGAGGGCAGGGGCGCCCAAGTTGGGGCCACTACATTTCCGAAACAGAAAATAAATGAATTAAATAATAATTTTTAAAAAATAATTAATTAATTACCTTTGCCTTGCGGGGGAGTGTGCACACTGGAACCGGCCTACATGGCCTGTTCCAAGGTTGCCGGCAACTGCTGGAGGTGTGAGGGAGGCCACGTTTGGACCCCGCTGGGGCCTGCTCTTGGGGAGTGCTCTCCGATGGGCCTGGGGCATCGGGGCACTTCCCCTTTGGCTGTTTCTGTCTGGTGCGGCCTTACTGGGCGTTTTGGCCTCGCCAGGCCGCGCGGACATGGCGCTGGTGGTGCATTAGCTCCCCTCTCCCTCGGCGCCCCAGGTGGGGTGTCTGGGGCCTGCCGGGCCGCTCAGCGCTTGTGCTCCGTGGCACAGTCGCTTCTCCTTTCGAGCGGCCTGGCTGGGCGCCCGGGCTTGACGAGCCGCTTGCGCAGCCTTTTCTCTCCATCCGGCGCGGCTTGGCGGGGCACCTGGAGCCCGCCAGGCCGCCCGGACATAGTGCGCCTGGGTGCAGTCGTTTTCTATGGGCACGCATGTGCCCTGGTGGCTTTGGGCGGCTCCCCGTTTGCGCGCATGCGCCTTGGGGTTAAGGTGGGCCGCCATGTTTTGCCGTACAGCGGCCTGGCTGAGCGCCGCCATTTTGCTGTCTGGCCGCGTTAGATGGGGTCGCCATTTTAAGCGCATGGCGGCGCCCGTTGAGGGTCGCCATCTTGGCCTCATGGCGGCCTGTCTCGGGGGCCGCCATCTTCGATTCGGCGGCCATTTTGCTGCTCAAGAAGCTATGGGTTTAAAACAAGCTTGGGGGCAGAGTGAGCTCCCGGCTGTTAATAGTCTAGCTTGCGATTGACCTATGCAACCTTAATTGATAGTTGCATCTGCTAGTGGGGAGACAGCTGCATTAAATCACTACTGATCAAGAAGTTACGTGTTTAAGACAAGCTTGGGGGCAGAGTGAGATCCCGGCTGTTAATAGGCTAGCTTGATGTTGACCTAGGCACACCTCAATTGATAGTTGCATCTGCGAATGGGTGGCCACCGCATTAAATTATTACTGAACATGCGTCAAAACAAGCCGGGGGTCAGAGTGAGCTTCGGACTGTTAATAGTCTAGCTTGCTGTTGTCCTAGGCATACCTTAACGGATAGTTGCGTTTGTGAGTTGGTGGCCACTGCACTAAATCACTACCGAACGAAAAGTCAGGTGTTCTACGCAAGCCGGGGGCCAGAGTGAGCTCCTGATTGTTAATAGTCTAGATCGCTGTTTATCTATGCAACATTAAGGATGGTGGCATCTGCTAGCGGTACCTAGCTGCATTAAATCACCGCTGACCAGGAAATCACTGCTGACCAAGAAGTCATGCGTTCAAAGCCAGGCTAGGGGCAGAGACGACACCTAAATATAGTTCCCCATTTCCAAAGCTGCAAGAGATCCATAAATGTAATTTTATTACCATTATGAATTGTAAACCAATCACTGATATGTAGGCTGTTGTTTTATGCATTGGATCAGATTTACACAGATCCCGACATGTTCAAACGTGAACATGGGTGGGGTTTGTGAACAACGGACATTGACATTGCGAATTGTGGCTGCTGGGATTTGTAGTTCACCGGCACGCAGAGCTTTGTGAGTTCACCGAGGATGGAGATGGGTCGAACTTTCCTCACAGTGCTCCCGGGAGGGACGCAATGGCATGAGGCACCCTCCATCCTTGCATATTCTCCTTATGTGTTGCGTCCTAATTCCTTGGGTTACTTCCTTGTTATTAAGATGGGACCCCATTCACTGTGATATATTTCATCCCAGTAGTTGACCATTTTTCCATTTCAGACGGGTGCAAGGGCAGGGAAAATGAGTCTTGGGTATTGGTCAACCCTCAGCTTAGAAGGGGTTCCTCTGGTTCCAGTTCAAGGCTCTTGGTCCATTAGATGCCTCAAATTTAAGCCACGTTATATACACGCACCCCTTAGCAGGCAAATCTCATCAGCAATGTTAAATTCAGTGATACTGATGGATCAAAACAGGGGGCTTTGGCAATATACAGGACTGGACTTGGCTGTTTAGAATGCCTTAGGGGTGGCCTCTTGTGCCTCAGGGCCTTGAGGCTTAGAAGTATATGTTGGTCGGATGTTTCGGTTCGCTTGCTATCCATGTTCTGTGGGTGTTGCACCTTCGGTGACTTTTATACTGGTGTTTGACGTTGGTTGTACCTCAGTCTAGTGCCGTTCGTTTGCGGGCTTTAGCTGGGGCATAGTCCCAGCCGTTGGTCCGGCACAATACAGCCAGCGATCTGGGGACGGTTGCGACCGAAGCGTTAAGGGTAGTGTATTAGCTCTGGCCTCAAACTTCGTGTGATCCTGTATGTGAGGGTCAATGAGTGTGAGGAAGATGGAAGGGCATACGCCATGCTGCTTAACACAGTTTTGGGTGTTTCAAAGGTGGGGTTGGCCCCACAAGTGACCAGGGTGCAATTAGCTGTGCTGGCTTATTGCTTTTGGGCTTTGACTATTTCAGAGTATATTAACGGTTGGCGGCATAGAAAGTTAGCTTGGTGGTCGTGCAGTCTGGGTCGGACTCACGATAGCAGAAACTCGAGCTCCCAGCATTTGGGAAGGCTCTGGAGTTCGAGTACCACGAGGCGTATGCGGACACACAGGAACAAATTTGTTTCATGCCAATGCTTGGACAGCTCCTTTGCAGCCCCATTGGATCGGCAAGGGAGTCCAGTATCTAAAATTGACGGGTTTTTGCGGGCCCTGGTCGAATTTGAACTAACAATATGGCATAACGGCGAAGAGTGGCTGGTGCCGTCAGCCAAATCTGATTTGGGGCCTAGAGGCAATGTCATTAGTTGGCAAAGTATAGTGACCCCGTTTTATGGCCAGTTGAGGCTTTGGTGCTATTCAAACAGACTAGCAAGCCTGGGCCTGGTTACCGTTTGGTAAGCCGGATGGCATACAACTAACAACTTACCAGTTGTATACGGGCACCAGTAAGGTGCTAAGGATGATGGGTTTGGTGCAATACAGGTTTTGCAACCCACTCTTGCTGCATTGGAGAAGACTCATTAGCCAATGCTATGGGACATGACTCGGAGGTGATCAAACCCTGGGCAGATGGAAATAAAATGCCTTCAGGAAATACGTGGTACTCCGTTGTCATAAGTTGATTGTGCCGATCCATGAGATCCGTTTTTGCTGAACCATGGTTGGAGTATCCTCGTCTATGGGCACAGTTAATTTTACTGGGCTGCATGGTACGACATGGGGACTCATTATGGTCAGCATTTTGGGGTAATACAGGTTTGCACCCCACGCTTGCTGTATTTGAGAAGCTTTGGTGGCCAATGCTAGCGGACAGGACTCGGAGGGGGTTAAACCCCCTGCATATGGAAATAAAACGCTTTCAGGAAATGCGTGGTACTCCATTGTAGTAAGTTGATTGGGGCGACCTCATTGGGATCCATTTTGCTGAACCATAGATTGAGTATCCTCATCTGCGGGCACAGTTATTTTCGCTGGGCTGCTAGGCAGGCCATGAGGACTCATTATGGTCAGCGTTATGGAGCAATACAGGATTGCAGCCCACTCTTGCTGCTGTGGAGAAGTTTCGGTGGCCAATGCTATGTGATATGACTCGGAGAGAGGAGAAAACAAAACAAAAAACAAACCCTGGGCAGATGAAATCAAATGCCTTCAGGAAATAAGTGTGTACTCCGTTGTCATGAATTGGTTGTGGTGATCTCTTTGCAGATCCGCTTTGCTGAACCGTAGATGGAGGATCCTCGTCTGCGGGCACAGTTTCATTCACTGGGCGTCCAGGCAGGCCATGAGGTCTCATTATGGTCAGCATTCTGGGGCAATGCAGGTTTGCAACCCCCTTGCTGCATTGAGAAGCTTCGTGGCCAATGCGATGTATATTGTGACTCGGAGAAAAAAGAAAAAAAACCAAAAAAACCTGGGCAGTTGAAATCAAATGCCTTCAGGAATATGTGCGTACTCTGTTGTCATGAATTGGTTGTGATGATCTCTTTGCAGATCCGCTTTGCTGAACCATAGATGGAGTATCCTCGTCTGCAGGCACAGTTACAGCACTGGGCTGCAAGGCAGGCCATGAGGACTCATTATGGTCAGCATTTGGGCCTCGCGTCCGTCACTACTGTGGAGTGGCAAGGGACCAGAGGTATGCATGGAGGCAGTTTCCTCCCAGTTCTGTTTCAGTCTAGGAGGGGCCCCCTCCAGACGGGTTGGTGATGTGCCTCGCGGGCTATGATCTTGGCCTTTAAGGCGGAGCCCTGGCCTTGCAAGCTTGGAATGACATCTGTAAGATTTGGCATGCATGGCCACGGGTACTACATTGATAGGCAGGGTGGTTAGGAATTGGACATTAAATAGATGGAGACGGCAGGGAATCGGTGAACCGGGCCATGCGCAAACCACTTGCAAGGGGTAGGGGCTCCTACATATTCTATGGGCAGATCTTGCTTGGCAGGCCTCACCTTTACAGATCGGATGGAATCCATCTATCTGATGTGGACAATTCATTGTTTCTGAATGATTTAATGGTAGGTGTTCAGTTAATATTAGATGGCTTGGTGGGGGATGGGAGCTAAATAGGACATTTGCTCCCAATCCGTGGCGTAAATAGTTCAGTTATTCAAAGGTTTGTATACATTTAAGGCACCCCTTATAGGGTGTGGGGCATTATGAAAACACTCACCTAGACGGTTAATTTTAGGGGTGAGGTGATGGTGAATGTCCCAGGAGCGGGGAGAGTCTAGTCTCAAAAGTTGAGAGAGATTTCTCCTGATGTTTCCCTTACGGGTTGCCCGGGTTGAAATCTACAGGGGACCCAGGTAGTACGCCTTAATAGCTGAGGGGTAGACTTTAGGAGACGCTACCCCAGCTTACACACACCAAGTTGAACTGACACCAAAAAGTTAGTTGAGTTATAAGTTAAATAGGTAACTATTTAATAAAAGTTGCCCAAAATTTGAAACCATATATATTTGTGTCTGTCTCGTTATTTCGGGGGGTTGGAAGACAAGTTTATTTTTGCTGTTATTACATGTTTGTTAATTAATTTCCGAGACAAAAAGTTAGCTAATGAAAATGTACATAAATTCAATTGTGTTTTAGGGGCAACACACAATTGGGTCTCTAAAGTCTTTTTAAAAGAAGAGCCTGATTTATAGAAAATCAAAATTGTTTGCTTTGAAGACTATATGAAATAGGATTTTAAATGGTCTTCTTTAGAATCAACTGTTTGTGTAAAAATGAGGGTCCAAGTGGTTCCACTCTGATATTATCATCATTAGGCCAAGCATAGGACCAACCGTGCCTGGTGAAAGGAATGCTATCCAAAGAAGAGGTAGACCGCACAAATGACAGAGCCATCATTATAATCATTTGTCCAAATAAACTAAGCCCAGATTTCATTCTATAACAGAGAGAGAAATTGCAAAGATTTAATGAGTTGAAGGACACCAGAAGGGCCAACCAGTTCAATCGCACACTGCCATGCAGGGGTACAGAATCAAAGCACTCCCCATAGATAGCAATCCAGCCTCTGTTTAAAGTACATATCCAGGCTCTGCTCTGCTTCCTCTAGCCAGCTGTTTTTCAAGATGCTGTTCTACTGTAGTTGAAATACCACATTTCATCCCACAATATTTACCATCGCATAATAGTCGCTCCCCATTTTTTGGGGTCGTTTTGGTCTTTTATCATGCTTTGCATAATAGTTGCACCATGCCTGTGCACCTACCTCTTGGAGCTACTGGGCTTCTCAGCCAAGGGAAGCCCCCATAGTTCCAAGGGTCAGGTGCACAGATGGGTAAAAGCATGAAAGCTACCAGGCTTCCCTCAGCTGCCACCAACTGAGCAAGGCCCCATAGCTCTCTCCAGCAGGTTTGCAGTCTGCTTTGTAGCTGGCAGCCGAGGGAAGCCCTATAACGGCAAAGAAAATATTTCACATAATAGTCACACACCCCACTCCCCACAAAAAGGGGAAAAGTGTAAATATTATGCAGTGATATATGGTAAGATGCAAGTGTAATTCCTACTGCTTCTATAAATGGAACTGAGGGAAATTCTTCTTGTCCTTCACCACAATCAGTCAAAGACTTTGGGTGGCCTTGAATCATGTGAGGCACAAAGTAGGGGCGTGAATGACATGCTTGGATATGAGTTGGAGTTGCTTGAAGACGAATTTGCATCAAGGAATAGAACTGTACGAAACTATTGACTTAGCCACTGAGATCACACATGTTGTAGGTGGGGAAAGCATTTAGAAATCCAGCCCATTGTATTTATGTTGTTGCCCCTAAGCAGAAGATAAATGTGTGGGGTTCTGGTGCTGTGGGGAAAAAAGTACAACCTTAACATTATTGTTAAGGCATTTGTTTCCTATCTGTAAGCTGCCTTGAGTCCCCCTTGGTGTGGAGAAAGGCAGGATATAAATATAGTAAATAAATAAATAAATAAATAAACCTACTTCCGCTAGTTTCAATTTTCAAGGACCGAGTACTATATAGACCAGTGGTTCTCAAACTTTTTTGGCCTACCACCCCCTTTCCAGAAAAAAAATTGCTCACTGCCCCCCTCCCCTCCAAAATTAATTTTTATTTTTTTAATAGCAATTAAACAGAAAGATATATGGAAACAGATCACTATATGACCCAATATTTTGACCCAAGTAGTGGATGGACTGAAACATTGATGAGTTTGATCTGTGTGGTGTCACCTTACTTGAGCGTGATCTTGCCAGTTAGAGTCATCAACTGCAATACTGGTGCCAATACATAGTAATGGGAGAATACTCCATATACAAAAGAAGACTCATGGCAGCTCCAGGTAATGAGACTCATGGCAGCTCCAGGTAATGAGAGAGAGTGGATGCTGCGAGTGTGCGCCTGCCAGTTGGAATACCCGGGCAGGCATTGCCTGGAAACCGCAGTGCCCGCCCCCTTGCTCTCCTCAACTCCGCCCATGACGCACAGTCCTGGAAACAGCATACACACACACACGACCCTTTCCCACTGCCCCCTTACAGGGGCTCAGCGCCCCCCAAAATCTTCGGAGTCTCTCACCCTCACCCTTTGAATGTCCCACTGCCCACTTTGAGGACCATGGATATAGACTGTCTTCCATCCTCCCTTTAAAAAAAACTCTTCAATACTCATTGTTAACATTTGACCGGATGAAGAAAAACTTACTTTTGTTCCTAAAATTTCAAGCAAACACAAACACCTTCTAAAAGCCACATTCATAGTGGTGAATTCTGCACATTCCAATAGATATGTGAGATTTGCTTGCCATTAGCTGGATTGCAATACATGGAATTTCTCCAATAACACCTACATGTCCTGGTAGTCACATGAACAACCTCCCTACACAAATAGAAAGTGATTGAATAAGAATTAGTCTGGTGTTATGTATTTCATATCACACATGAAGTTAAATGTATATTTGGAAGCAAAATGTAGACACTAAATAAATAGATTGCAGTAATGCATACTGTTTGGTAGTGCTTAAAAGCTTTAGTATTTGGCTATCTGGATCAGTAATCTAATCTTCCTTCTACTCTAATATAAAAAATCTGGCATAGTTGCTAAGTACTGATTTCAACAATAAAAAGCAAACATTGGAATCTTGATTAGCAACTAAGGGAGTATCTATCTGAAGGCAAATAGTAGGAATAAATACACAATAATGGTCTGGATTAAAATTCTACAAACAAAATGTCTCCCAGTGTATCATATCACTGTTACAACACACGTTGTCTAAATGCCCAGAGCTTTCAGATTTGTTTAAAACATAACTCAGGCAATCACAAAGAAAAGAAGCTGTTGATTCATGGGCAATCCTTGTGAGAGTTTTCTCAAGCACATATGTACATTCTCAATAATTTAAAATAAAAACACTATACCAATTGGAATTGGACACTGAGCCCAAAAACTGCCATGGATCCGATCCGATTAGAGCAGTGTTTCTCAACCTTCCCAATGCCACGACCCCTTAATATGGTTCCTCATGTTGTGGTGACCCCCAACCATAACATTATTTTCGTTGCTAATTTATAACTGTAATTTTGTTACTGTTATGAATCGTAATGTAAATATCTGATATGCAGGATGTATTTTCACTCACTGGACCAAATTTGGCACAAATACCGGTATGTCCAAATTTGAATAGGGATTGATTTTGTCATTTGGGATTTGTAGTTGGTGGGATTTATAATTCACCTATAATCAAAGAGCATTCTGAACTCCACTAATGATGGAATTGAACCAAACTTGGCACACAGAACTCCCACGAACAACAGAAAATCCTGGAAGGGTTTTGTGGGGATTGACCTTGAGTTTGGGAGTTCTAGTTCACCTACATCCAGAGAGCACTGTGGACACAAACAATGATGGATCTGGAGCAAACTTGTCATGAACACTTGATATGCCCAAATGTGAACACTGGTGGAGTTTGGGGAAATAGACCTGGTCATTTGGGTGTTGTAGTTGCTGGGATTTATAGTTCACCTACAATCAAAGAGCATTCTGAACCCCAGTGACGATGGAATTGAGCCAAACTTCCCACACAGAACCCTCATGATCAACAGAAAATACTGTGTTTTCTTATGGTCTTTGGTGACCCCTCAGATGCCCCCTTGTGACCCCTACAGGGGTCCCGACCCCCAGGTTGAGAAACACTGGATTAGAGAAAGGAACCTTAGAATCTAAGTTTTGAATATCAACTAAGATTTAGTTGACAGACTCTGGAACATGAGGCAGAAAGAAAGCAAAGAAAGAAAGGAAAGGGAGAGTGCTTACCTTTGTAGGAAAAAAATACTCCTAATGACACTCAGAAATATTTATAACATGGTGAAGCAGCACTTCTGCATTATTGGATTAAGTTCTGCAGTTTTCGGTTGCTAAATTTCTTGTATTTTACTGGTTTTGCCCTTCATAATATTTTTTTTGCTACTAAGCATACTTCCTTGGTAATGTAATGTCTAGAACTGTCCAGAATTTTTTTTTACTAAAAGAGGCATACATTATTTATATTTGTTGAAAGTCTGTGCTAATTTACAAACACATAGTATGTCTATAAAAATCAGTCTGGACATACATATTGAAATGTATATGCATAAAATGCAGTTCTCATGATTCTGTAATACTCTGGTGTGGTTAGGCTGTCTCAAACAGCCAATGAAAACAAAACAATATAACATATCTAGAATGAAAATTATGAAGGTGTATAATCTATGACTACTGCTTTTCTCTTTAAGGCCCATGTTACTGTCCAGCCTGTCCCTTCATACCTCCCCATTGATTCCTCTTATGTAATTGTAATGTAATTCCAATAATAAAAGTTCTACCCTGTGATAATTAAAGATACATAATATAATTTGATCTTCAGTCCTCATGTCTGCAGGAACACCGATACCACATTCTCATTCTCTCTCTCTCTCTCTCTCTCTCTCTCTCTCTCTCTCTCTCTCTATACACACACACACACACACACACACACACACATACTAGCTGACCTGGCCATGCGTTGCTGTGAGATTTTTTAAACTTGGGGACTGTGTGTGTAGTTATTAGGCATGGTTTTGAACCCAAAAATGGCGATTCTAAAATCAAATGGGGGGGATTTTTTTTATTAGTAAAAGAAAGACTTACAAAAAGTTAAAATGTAACTTAATTACTAACGAAATTCGTTAGTAGTTCGTATGCCAGCGCATGCGCATTCCAGATGGTTTTGGCCTACAACTCCCAGAAATCCTAACAGCTGGTAAATTGGCTGGGATTTCTGGGAGTTGTAGGCCAAAACTTGAATAAATCACACTGAATTCTAGATGGGACTCTCCAAATAGGACGGAGGGAGGGAAGGAGGGAGGGAGGGGGGTATTCTATTCTTGGAAGCAGCAAAAAAAATGCTGTGCCCGGGGTTTTGCCTTTTCCCGCTCATAGAGAAGAGCCTTTTGCAGTTTGAGGAGGGACCAGTCAGAATACTTCGGTTTGAATTTTACCTCTTCTTATACCCATTGTTATTACTGCTGTATTATTGCATCTGCATGGAATGTAGGTATATGACCAGTTGGATTACTTATAATATTAGGCACTTACAGTAGCATTCATTCTATTATACATTAGGTTGGTTTCTCACCCCAATATTCTTTGATGCTTTAGATCCTGGCAGGCAGGAGAGGCAGGGAAGCCTGGAAAAAATGTAAACAGAGAGTTTACTCAGAAGTAAATCCACAAAAGGAGGGCACTTCATCCAAAGTGCCCTCCTTTGCAGATTTACTTCTGAGTAATCCTCTCTGTTTACATTTTTCCGGGCTCCAGCCAAAAGAAGGAGCGAGTTTAGGGCTTGCCTTGCCATAATACTTATTGGCAAGGGAGGCAGGAGGGTGGTGAGAGAGAAGGAGGGTGCCCCCTTACGACCTAATAGACACTAAGAAAATCCTGGCCCCGAAGTTCTATAAAGAAAGTCCACTTCCTGGTTGGCGTTCCAGGTGCGGAAATACTCAAAAGTAGCATTTCTTACGAATTTCTTACGAATCATTTCATTTTCATAACTTTTTTCTCATGCCTAGTAGTTATGTACTGTATATGTGTATATGTGTATGCGTGTATATGTGTGTACTTATGTATATGTGTGTTTGTATATGTATGTATGTGTATATGTTGATGTGTATAAGTACAGGTGTGTTTATGTATGTATGTGTATATTTGTATATTTCTGTGCATGTATATATGTGTGTGTATGTGTCCAAATGAGTAATGCCGCTCCAGACCCTACCAGCTATATGTCTAGATAATTTAAGGGAAACTTAAGTTTTGCTTCAGTGATTAGTATTCAAGCGGAGAGCAAAAAGACAGCTTATCCATTCCCTCTGTACAAGTAAAATAATATTTTCTGACCTATTATTATACAGGAAATTGAGATAGCAATGCAAATACACTCTGCCCTTTCTGGTCTTTCAGTACTCAAGTCAGCATCCACTTTCAGAGTTGCCAAATATCATTCCTGCTTGTCAACACGAAAATGAAATTTTAGCCCGATGCTGGCAAACTGTTTTGCTGTACAATTTTCATACCACAAATCACCAGTTATCTAGTGTTCAAGAAACAAAACACAAACAAAACACAGGCTGAGCATGCGTTATCCAAAATGCTTAGAAAAAAAAGAAATATTTTGGCATTTTTTTGCTGAATTTTGAAAATACGTACCTAACACATGAAGAGATATCGTGGATATGGGAGCCAAGCCTAAACATGAAATTCATTTATAGTTTATATACAGTACATTTTATACACATAGCCTGAAGGTAATCTTATATAATATTTTAATATTTTCTGTTCATGAAACAAGGTTGTGCATATCGATCAAGCAAAACCAAGGATATCACTATTTCCGTAACCCATGTGGACAATTTCAGATATTGAAAATTTCAGATTTAAGAATTCCAGATAAAAAAGATGCTCAACTGGTATATTTTACTGAAAGCCAGTGTAGTATAATGGCTGATGTGTTGGACTAGGATACTAGGAGACCAGAGCTGAAATCCCCGCTTAGCTATCACACTTTCTCAACCACAGAAGAAGGCAAAGGTTATCCTCACAACCACCCATGATTATGACCACATACTGTGTTTCCCGGAAGTAAGACACCCCGATTGTAAGACGTATCGGGGTGTCTGAAACCGTCGGCTTATATAAGCCATACCCCGTATATAAGCCGTACCTCGTCCGCCGCCCGCCGCCGCCGCAAATCGAGGTGTGCGGCGGCACACCTGCGGCACACCTCCAGCGCACACCTCTTACGCCAGGGCTCCAGGCAAGAGAGGGGAAAGGAGCCAGGGGCGGGAGGAGCGGCGACAGCGTCACTGTGACGCTGCGATCCTCACCGCCCCTGGCTCCTTTCCCCCTCCCTTGCTTGAGGAAAGAAGGGAGAGGGAAAGGAGCCAGGGCGTGTGAGATCGCAGCGTCACAGTGACGCTCACGCCTCTCCGCCCCTGGCTCTCTTCCCCCACCCTTGGAAGGGAGGAGGAAGAGAGCCAGGGGCGGGGAGAAGGGACGACGCGTCACTGTGACGCGTCGCCGCTCTCTCGCCCCTGGCTCTCTTCCCACCCTTGGAAGGGAGGAGGAAGAGAGCCAGGGGCGGGGAGAAGGGACGACGTGTCACTGTGACACGTCATCGGCTTCTCTCTCGCCCCTGGCTCTCTTCCTCCTCCCTTCCAAGGGGGGGAAGAGAGCCAGGGGCGGAGAGAGCGGCGGCGCGTCATTGTGACGCTGCGATCCTCACCACGCCCTGGCTCCTTTCCCTCTCCCTTCTTTCCTCAAGCAAGGGAGGGGGAAAGGAGCTAGGAGCGTGGTGAGGATCGCAGCGTCACAGTGACGCGTCGCCGCTTCCTCCCGCCCCTGGCTCCTTTCCCCCTCTCTTGCCTGGAGCCCTGGCGAAGAGGTGTGCCGCGGAGGTGTGCAGGTGGTGTGCGCGGCACACCTCCGGTTGCGGCGGCGTGGCGGCGGCGGCGGCGGCGTGGCCGTGGCGACGGGGTACGTCGTGGGTTATATTAGACGTACCCCGAAGTAAGCCGTAGGGGGGACTTTTGGGGGGGGAAAGAAAGTAAGACGCTGTCTTACTTTCGGGGAAACACGGTATTAGCTGAGCCATTCTCTGGCCAAGTCCTTTAAATATCATTAGTGTCTCATGACCATTATATCTGAACAAGTCCTTCTCGTGAATTCACTTGAGTGCAGGGATAAAGCAGAACAAAAGCATAAAGCAGAGAATAGCCTTGCCTGGAGCACAGAAAGACAGAACCTATTAGATTGAATGTCACTTCACCCTAACATGATAGTGAATCAGCTCAAGCCAACCTATGAGGTAAGAGTGGGAAAACAGGTTGTAGAAAGACTCCCATTTAGGGTTCATTTCTCTTCCCTAGAATAAGTTTAACATTCATTTGCCTTCCCCAGCATTGGTTATTTTACAATTGAACTACAACTTCTATCAGATCTGACCCCTGGCCACAAACTTCATAGTTTATAGTCCAAACCCACCCGAGAATGCAAGATGATAATGGAATATAATAGGGAAGAAGTATTATTCTCTCTCCCAGTTTGTTTCTTACTTTTAAAGTTAAAATCAGAGAGGCTGAATGGAAAGAAAAAGACAGCAAAGGAACATGGAAGCAGGTTGCTTAATCCTTTGCCCTTCTGCTAGATGTTGACCAAAGGCTCATGACCCACTCTACCAGGGCCGATCTGACATGATGGATGCCAAACTGACCCTGGGATGGGTCAGATAGGCACTCCCCCAGTCACCATGGAGGTTTGGTGCCAGTGGGTGGTCATTCTTACCGTCCCCTCCATGTTGTGGCTATCCCACTGGTTCCATCCATTACATCAGGTTTGTTTTCCCATGTTATCCACTATGTCCCTAAAGCTAAGTATTCCTTCATTAATTCCATTATGACTGGAAGGCATTTGGTATTGGCATATAGACACCTATATTATGAGTTCTTCTGTATATGTCTTTGAAATATATCTTTTCCACTAGATCCTTCGATTTCTTTTAGTGGTGGGCATGTTTTATTATGTACTAGCTTAGGGACCTGGCACTGCCCGGGTTATTTGAGAAAGGCATTGTGTGCCAAGGTTGGTTCTTATCAGATGTTTACGTGGCTTGCAGTGGTCTCAGGAAGTTAGTGAAGGTACTGCAAGTCCCATCATCCATGGTCCATCCTCCTTCAAACTGCACCAGGATGTAGAATGGGTCATGTGTGCTCTATGTGCCTAGAGGGTTTTTGGTAATTGGAAGAGGGTTGCAGTGGTCTCAGAAAGTGAGTGAAGGTACTTCAAGTCCCATCATTCATGGTCCATCCCACTCCAAACTGCACCAGGTCATGGGTACTCTGTGCAAAGTTTGGGCCTGGTCTGTGATTTTTAGGGTCTACAATGTTCTGTGGGAAATGTATCAGGTGAAGGTACTGTAAATCCCATCATTTGTGGGCCATCCTGCCCTAAACCGCACGAGGTTGTAAAGTGGGCCATTGGGCCTGGGCCTCTGTGTGCCAAGTTTGGTCCTCATTCATCATTGGTGTGGGCCACAGTGCTCTAAGGAAGTGAATTAAAGTACTGCAAGCCCCACCATTCATGGTCCATCCTCCCTCAAACTGCATCAGGATGTAGGGTGCATCTTGGGGGGGGGGGGGTCTGTGTGCCAAGTTTGGTCTCGTTCTGTCATTGTTGGGGGCCTAGTCAGGAAAATCAAGTTGAGGAAGCCTAACAATATCCCATGAGCTGAGGCCTAGCCAGGAAAATCAAGTTAGGAAAGGCTTACTGTCAATTTTGGACCTGGTCTGTGATTTATAGGGGCTACAGTTTTGTTTGGGAAGTGAATCAGTTGAAGGTACTGCAAATCCCATCATTCGTGGCCCATCTTGCCCTAAACCACACCAGGTTGTGAAGTGGGCCATTTGACCTCTGTGTGCCAAGTTTGGTCCTGATCCGTCATTGCTGTGGGCTGCAGTGACTGACTGCCTGAGTCCTTTCCTTTTCCCTCTGCGTCACCTTAGAATGTTGGAATCTAGAAGCTGGCCAATCAGAGCCGGTTTTGCAAATTCTCCCTCAGTGGCAACCAATCATGTTGTTTGAATGAAGAGGCTTGGATTCTTGGATGCTGGCCAATCAGAGTCCTTTATGCAAATACTCCCTCAGTGGCAACCAATCCCCTCTGTCTGGTGCCTTAGATGGTTGGAGTTTTGAGGCTGGCCAATCAGAGTCCTTTATGCAAATAATCCCACAGTGGCAACCAATCGAAACACTGCCACATATTCTTCCGCACCTCCGCACCTCCGGCCGCAAACACTGACTTTTATTATATACATAGATTCATGACCAATTTCTACCGTATCCCAATATTGGCAATTGGAAACACTTCCACTGTTATTCCATGAGATGATTTATCTCAAAGATTTCTCCCAGGGTTAAGTTTCCAACAAGCTGTTCTGCACCTCTGGTTTACTCATTTATTTTATTTCCAACATTTCCCCTCCTTCTCAATCCCTGAGTGGGGACTCAGGGCGGTTTACAACTGGCAACAATTCAATGCCACAACATACAAATAAATATAAACAACTATAACAACAATTGATAACCATGAATTAAACATTGAGTTAACACAAATTAAACATTATTATCCAACCATATAGTCATTTCCAGTCTGATTCATCATCCAAAGTGCTGTCATGTCTGCTGTCCAAAAGCCTGGTCCCAGAACCATGATTTAAGCTTCTTTCTTAAAGAAAGAAGGGATGAAGCTGATCTAATCTCATTGGGGAGTGAGTTCCACAGGCGTGGGGCCACCGCCGAGAAGGCCCTGTCCCTCGTCCCCGCCAAACGTGTTTGCGAAAGTGGTGGGACCGAGAGCAGGTCCTCCCCGGATGACCTTAAACAGCAAGGTGGAATGTAGAGGGAGATACATTCGGACAGGTAAGCTGGGCCAGAACCGTATAGGGTTTTATAGGTGAAGACCAGCACTTTTAATTGTCGAAGGCTTTCATGGCTGGAATCACTGCGTTGTTGTAGGTTTTTTTGGGCTATATGGCCATGTTCTAGAATTGTGCTCAGAAGTGGTTCCATCCTCACTCATGTAGAATTCATCCCATTTGCACCACCTTGTCCTATTTTATTTATACCCTGCCTTTCTCCCATGAGGACTCAAGGTGGCTAACAATCCCACACTTTAGTCCTAATTTTAAAAGCACAATACTTAAGCTATGTTCTCTAGTGTCCATTGTTCTTTGCTTCCACTTCATATGAGGGTAAATTGGGGTTGCAACCATCTGTATCTGTATACCTTTATAAAACGGAATGTTTGTATGTGTGTATGCGGGTATGCGGAGGGCGGGAGGGCGGAAGGGCGGATATGTGGCAGCCACTTTCACAGGCCAGGAAGGATATGTGGCAGCATTATTTGCATAAACGATTCCCATTGGCCAGCCACGAACATCCCGAGACTCTAAAGTGCCAGAGGGAGGTAAGGAAAAGGCCTGAGGCAGTCAGGCATGGTGGGAGTTTAAGTCCAAAACACTTTGCAGCCCCCAACAATGAGACAACAAAACCAAACTTGGCACACAGAACCCCCAAGACCCACTTTACGTCTTGGTGCAGTTTGAGGGAGGCTGGGCCATGGATAGGCCAGCATTCAACATCCCAAATCTCAAAGGTGCCAGACAGAGTTCTTTACAAAAAGGCTTCCTTCAGCTGATTTTACAAACTAGGCCTCAGCCTGTATTGACAATAAGGCTTCCTCAACTTGATTTTCGATACTAGGCCTCAGCTCGAATTCACAGTAAGGCTTCCTCAAGTTGATTCTCCTGACTAGGCCTCAGCCTGAATTGACAGAAAGGCTTACTTAACTTTATTTTCCTGACTAGGCCCCCAAAAATGACAGAACAAGATTACAGTTGGTACACAGACACCCCCCAAGACCCACTCTACATTCTGGTGCAGTTTGAAGGACTTGCAGTACCTTCACTCACTTACTCTGACCAGCACGGGTGACGGACCTGGACCAAACTTGGCACACATAACCCCCATGATGCCCTTTACGTCCTGGTGCAGTTTGAGAAAGATGAACCATGGATTATGGGATTTGTAGTACTTCAAAGCGCTTTGCTTCCCAGAGACCACTGTGGCCCACAACAAAGACCGATAAATATCAAACTTGGCACACAGAGCCCCCATAACCCACTCTATGTCCTGGTGCAGTTTGGAGAAGAGCAGAGCATGGATGATGGGGCTTGAAGTACCTCCACTCACTTCCTGAGACCGTTGCAACGGTCATCCAATGACTGATCAAGACCAAACTTGGCACACAGAGCTCCCATTACCTACACTACATGCTGCTACAGCTTCGAGTAGGATGGACCATGGATGATGGTACTTGAAGTACCTTCACTCCCTGAGACCACAGCGACACTCATCCAATTACCAATAAAGACAAAACTTGGCAAAGAGTGCCCCCATGGCCAACTCAACATTCTGGTGCAGTTTGTGGGAGGACGGATTATGGATGATGGGACTTGCAGTATCTTTACTCACTTCCTGAGACCGCTGCAACTCTCATCCAGTGACCGATCAAGCCCAAACTTGGCACATAGAGCCCCCATGACCCACTTTACACCCTGGTGCAGTTTTCAGGAGGATGGACCATGGATGATGGGACTTGAAGTACCTCCACTCACTTCCTGAGACTGCTGCGACCCTCATTCAATGACTGTTCAAGACCACATTTGCCACTCAGAACCCCCTACATCCTGGTGCAATTTGGAGGAGGATGGACCATGGATTATGGTCCATGGTCCATAATCCTTCACTCACTTCCCGAAACCACTGCGAGCCAAATGAACAACTGATACGGACCAACCTTGGCACACAATGCCTTCCTCAAATAACCCGGGCACCGCCGGGTCCTCAGCTGAAGTTTGGAGGGGGACAGAACATGGATGATGGGTCTTGCAGTACCTTCCTCACTTTCCAAGACTGCTACAAACCTAATCCTATGATTGATCAACACCAAACTTGCCACACAGAGCCCTCATGACCCACTCTACATCCTGGTGCAGTTTAGAGGAGGGTGGACCATGGATGATGGGACTTTAAGTACCTCTACTCACTTCCCAAGTCTGCTGCGACCCTCATCCAATTACTGATTGAGACCAAACTTGGCACACAGAACCCCCATGACTGCCTTCACGTCCTGGTGAGGTTCGGGGACGACGGACAATGGAGGATGGAATTTGGAGTATTTTCACACACTCTGTTCCCACAGACCACTGCGGCCCCCAACAAACACCGATAAAGACCACACTTGGCACACAGAGCCCCAGTGACCCACTCCACATCCTACTGAAGTTTGGAGGGGGACAGAACATGGATGATGGGACGTGCAGTACCTTCCCTCACTTCCCAATCCTGCTACCAACCTATTCCAATGACTGATCAACACCAAATCTGGCACACAGAGCCCTCATGACCCACTCTACAGCCTGGTGCAGTTTACTGTGAGACGGACCACGGATGATGGGACTTGAAGTACCTTCACTCACTTCCGAAACAGTTAGCTTCTTTCAATCCCTATTGCTGCAACTACATTTTATTTAAGTTAATGATTTTGGTACACCCATTTAGTACCCTCAAAATAGGTCAAGACAGAAACTGCAATGTATAAATGTTAGTAGATTTTCTCTGATGCAACTTTCTTGGCAATTCCCCTGCCATTTTCATTACACATGGAAACCTGTTCAGTATTTAGATTTACTTTATTTTTATCAAAGCCATATTTAGCTGATATTTCAAACATGTTCAATAAACACATTCAAAGGAAAATTTATTATAATAAAATTTCCAAATGCAATTGGTTTGCATAAAGCGGCTCTACAGTGGCTTTAAACACTAACAGAAATGAAACTGATCTATCACTTGCAGATGTCTCTCCATCACTTTCTATCCATGTTAGGCAACCATGAAATGGAGAAGAAAACGACCGACTAAGTAACACACCATTGTCACAAAACCCTCTAGTTTATTCTTTTCACATATAAAGTATACATTTCTAATTTTCCCATGAGTGGCTAAATTAATTAATCATAAAACTGTAAAGAAAGAAGACAGAACAGGAAGAGCAGGAAATAATTAAAAATCATAATTGTAAAACAAACAGACCCCAAGAAAGGCCACGGAAGTAAATGTATTTGTCATCTTTTAATGAAAAGATAACCGGACATACTCCAATACCCCACTGAACAAATGATCAATTCCATGAGATTTTTCATTTTTAGGAAGAGTTTCTGGTGGTTTTTACATATATAAATCAACGTTTTGCATATAACTGTTTCACTTTTTTTGCATCAAAAATGTTTCTGCACAAGTAAAGATTTTTAGCACAACAACTTTTTCCCTGACAATGGTTTTTTAAAACCCTCCTAAATTTTCCAAATAGGTAAAAAACATATTTAGTTTTTCTATTTGAGAATGAAACAAGGAAAATTTATATCCTAATAAAATCACAGTAAACTTTCCTCCCATTATAGACACACTGTGTTCTGTTATATTGATGTT
>JARBWK010001283.1:0-20033 GCA_030556195.1 Anolis apletophallus | reverse complement strand
GTTGTATATGGACTGTTGATATCATTTATCATTGATGTTACCAATATATTGTTGAAAGATTTAGCGACAATAGTATCTCGCATTTTGTGTTCCGTTGTTTTAGCGTTATAAGGTCACAGCAGCTACCTGTTCCTTTTTGCATTGTTGTAGTTCTCCTTACTACTGTCCTCTCCGAGGTTTTTGATAACATTGCATTATGTCCAACCAACTACAAATGGAAGAAGCCTTACAATGGTCTCTCCAGGACCTCCCTGATGGGGCAAGTGCTTCCAACGCCGCCCCCACTAATAATCTCATACAAGAATTGACCAAAAAAGAGTTAAGACTCACTAAAGTCCAGCTCAATGTGATGGCTTTATCAGATTATGTGAGAAACTCCATCATCCCCAGAGGGATGAGATTACAGCTCCCACCTGGAGCTTATAATCAGGACCCCACTTTTGTGACTGCCTGGGAAAACATCCTTACTGAGACATCCAATAAGCTTATGTTACTTTGCATTGAGCGTTCGACTAAAGAAATTAATGATTTAAGACTTGAAATTGATGGTATTAAGTCTAATTCAGCGAACCCCATACCGTCTGGAGATTTGGATAAAATCAAACAAGAATGTAACAAATTGTTTGATGATACCAAGAGAGACAAGGTAAATAAGTTTAGAAGAGATAAAGGAGACTATGATGCTAAGCGGGTTTACCGCTGGCAATATGTTTCGAATTATTTTCCCCAGGGGAGACAAGTTCGCTTTAACAACCGGGGTAGTTACAATAACTCCTTTGAGGACCTGGGCAATGTCTCAGATGGGTCAGGGGGCTCAGTGTCCTCTGGTGGATATAATCTAAGAAGTCGAAATGTTCAGCAGGGCAGAGGGGGAGGAAATTTTCGCCGGGGCAGGGGCCGCAGGGGAGCAACTTAATTAATTTATCGGATTATTGTTTTTCTCAATATGAGACCAACCTGTTAAATAAAGGTATTTCATTTGTGTACACGCCAAAATGTTCCTCTTTGAATATTAGAAAGGATTTAGCAACTTTATATAGAAACGTAAGACTCAAAGAACATTTCGCTAACGCACCCCTCCCTGCCACCCGCTCTTCAAGTCAATTTTACCTCAAGAGTAAATTTGTGCCATTCAATATTTCCCATAGGATAAAAACTTTTGAGGAAGTAGTTACCAGGGAAGCCCTTCGAATAGACCATAGCAATGATCTTAAACGATCCAATTTTTCCTTTCGAGATTTACAGACCCTTAGAACATTGGGTAATCACCCAGATATAATTTTTAAGCCTTCGGATAAAGGTGGAAGCCTTATTTGTTTACGCAAATCTGACTATGTAGCTGAGGTAAACAGGCAGCTGGCGGATTCTAGAATTTACCTTAAGTTACCAGGCGACCCCTATCATAGATTCCTTAAGATCATTTCCACTACGGTTTATCACGCATCCTCATTGAATTATATTGATCATAAATTAGCACAGTTTCTCATTAATACACACTGCCGCACGGCACAATTCTACATATTGCCGAAGGTCCATAAAAGCCTTACCTCTCCTCCCGGTAGACCCATTATCTCTGGTTCCGATTCCATGATTTTCCCCATTGCATCTTTCCTAGATTCCCATCTTAAGGCATACGCCTCGTCCGGACCTTCCTTTTTGCGGGACACCACCGACTTTATTAATAAAATAGAGCATTTTAAATTAGATGAGGGTGACATTTTAATTTCTGCTGACGTTTCAGCCTTATATAATTTCATTCCTTTAGAGGAGGTCAGATTCATTATCCAGGAGTTATGGGATTCTCGCCCCAACGCATCACCACCCACTGAATTTCTCCTAGATCTATTAGACTGTGTCTTCGAACTTAATTATTTTGCTTTCAATGGGAATTTCTATTTACAGAAATCCGGGGTTTCTATGGGTTCCCCTTTAGGGCCCAGCGTTGCTAATATATTCATGAATCACCTTGAATCCCAACATATTGGGACCCAGGAACATTAAACTGTATTATCGTTACATTGATGACGTGTACGCCGTCATTAGGAGCAACACTAACATACAGGAGTTCACGCATTGGATCAATTCCTGGCATCCTGACATCCAGTTTACTGTTAATTCCAGCACTAGTTCTATTAATTTTCTGGATGTCACTGTATTTGTCAATAAGAACACTTTGAAAGTTAAAACATACAAAAAACCTACAGCCAGGAACTCATTCCTACACCACTCCAGCTTCCATTCATATTCACTGAAGGAGAACCTGCCCTTCTCGCAGCTTTTACGCTTAAAACACAATTGTTCTTTTCCTGGGGATTATGAGAGGGCCGCCAACACTCTCCTGTCTGATTTATCACACAGAGGTTACCCTGACCGGTCTTTACTTAGAGCCAGAGACAAGGCCTCCAAGACATCCAGGCATTCTTTACTCAGAACCCAACCCAGATCTACCATAGATAGGATAGTTTGGCCCCTGACCCTTACCCCACATAGTACACATCTTAAGAGCATTGTAATGAAACATTGGGACTTAATCTCTGATATTCCTGGTTTAGAACGAACTCCTCTCATTGCATTCAAACGGACTCACAACATTAAAGATATTCTCATTCACTCCACATTCAACACGCAGCCCCTGACCAGCTCCCTCACTCCGGGCTCACAGGATTGTGGGCATTGTAGTGCTTGTAGTAACATTAGCCGGGAACGCATCATCAGGAACGTACATGCTAACACGGAGATGCAGGTCAGGTGCTTTGCGACCTGCAATACTTCTGGGCTAATCTATGCCCTCAGGTGCAGTTGTCCACGCCCCTTCATTTACATAGGCCAAACAAAAAGAGCTTTCAGATTAAGGATTTCTGAACATAAATCGAACGTTAGAACGGCCAAACAAGATTCAGTCTTGTATTCCCACTGCTTTAAATTCAAACATCGCCCCGAGGATCTTAAATTCACTTGCCTGGAAAAGATAACCCCACACCCCCATTCAGATCATCAAGCAGCCTTGTTAAGGGCAGAAACACGCCTCATTTCCACCTTATCCACCGAATACCCACTAGGGTTAAACGAAGGTTTATCCATTGCCTCTTTGCTCAATTAACTCTTGATTAATTGTTTACCTGGTGTGATGAATCATCAATCATTACTTCATGTTAAATACTGTGTTGTGTAGTTACTCTGGGCCTTACTCCCTTGAGTTTGGCCCGTGCCTGTTGACACGAGCCTTGACTGGTATGTATCATTGCCTTGTGATATTGTTTACTTTGTATATAATTGCCTCTGTTTGGACTAGCTTGCTGTTACCTGGACACTTTTATTGACATTCTAGATTTGTGGATGCCACTGAAGCCTCATTGTCATTTTTGGGTTTTGAAAAAGTGCCTTGGAGCGCGAAACGGAGCGGGAACCCGGTGACTTCCGTCAACCCGGCCCCTACGACGCACTCAAACGGCTCCACTCCTCGTCGTTACTTTGGACATTGGGACAAAACCCTGGAATCATTATGGACTATGATTTGACCCTCCTGGTCTTTCTTTCCTATTGATTTGTACTGATTCGTGAGTACGGTTGTATATGGACTGTTGATATCATTCATCATTGATGTTACCAATATAATGGTGAAAGATTAAGCGACCATAGTGTCTTGCATTTTGTGTTCCGTTGTTTTAGCGTTATAAGGTCACAGCAGCTACCTGTTTCTTATTGCTCTCAGTGTTTAGGCACACACAGTCTGTGAGCAACTTCCATATTTCAACATTCAAGGCTTCAGCTGTTTCCATAAGGCAGTGGTGGCAAACCTATGTCACGTGTGCCAGGAGGGAAATGCAGTGCCCTGTCTCCTAGCATGCACACCATCTCCTGCCCCCCACCCACTTGCTTGAATGCCCTCCCCTGCTCACCTGCCCCCTGTTGCCCCCTGCTTGCTCCCCCACTCACCCGTTTGCCCATGCTCACTCACCACCATCCCGCCACCTGCTTGCTGACCCCAGTTCTTATCCACACTCTCACCCACCCCTCCGAATGTCCACCTTCTCACTCACCCACTGTCACCTGCTTGCCCACCCCCATGCTTGCTTGCCCATACACCCCCTTGCTCACCTGCTTCCTGCTTTCTGCTCAGTTGCTTGCTTGCCCACCTCATCCTTACTCACTTACCCTCCCTGTTCATCCCCCAGTCCACCCCGTGTCACCACCACCCCATGTGACCAAGCCATCACCCCAAGTGACCAAGCCATCACCCCCGATTTGGGCACTTGGGCTCTAAAAGATTTGCCATAACTGCCATTAGTGGTTGATGACCTTCTCCTTTGAATCACTGGATGAAGCAGCTGAGTTGAGCCTGAAGTTGCTGTGATGGGTAGAAATTTGTGGGATGATGGAGATTTTATATATTTTTTATAATATTATGTTGTATTATTTTTGTCTTTGATTTTATATCCCCCTTTATCTCAAAATCCCTTTGAAAATGAACACGGGTTTTCCCCCACCAAAACTTTTAGGGAGGAGGAAGAGGCGGCACATGGCAGTAAGTGGAATTCTGGGAAGGTGAGAGTGGAAGTGACAAAGCCCCACCCTAAACTACATTTCCCAGAATTCTGCTCACTTCCCCCATTAAAGGTTCAATGTGAGTGTGGTCTCTGCCTGTCTCTCTCTGGGCCAGCCTTATGCTGGAGAGATTTCTTCCTTGTCTGGCTATTCAGCCAGGCATCCTTCCCTCCTGCCCATCAGCTCCTGACCTCACTTGACATCTCTTTTGGGGAAAGAGTGGGGCTTCTCCCTCCACTCTGGCCTCACCATCTTCCTCTGGGTCCTTTGGTGGGCTCAATCCCAGCTCTTTTGCAGGAGAAGTGGCACCTGTGACAGAGTTCTGGAGTAATTTATGAGACTTACATAACTCTTCTGAAAGTCATAGGTCAGTATTTTAGATCAAGTTTTTTGCATCAGCACTGTTAATATCAAGTCATATCTTATGAAATAGGCAGAGACGAAATTTTGCACAGCCCTACTGAGTACCTTTGAAAGTATACTCCAGTTTAGCTATACCTGTGAAAATGAGTTGGTGGGAGATTAATGTTTATGTAATCAACTATCTGTGTACAACAGACATGATGTCTCTGTTTATGAATGGTGTGGATAAATAAATCAGGAAGTGAATGCTGTTGCACTTATGTTGTGCTTGTGGACTTTTCAAAGTCATTTAGTTGGTAACTTTGGGAATACAATGCTGGACTAGATAGACATTTGACCTGATTTAATTTTTAATTACTGGATTAGTGGAATAACAAATTCAATCTATAGGCCAGTTCTGTCCTGAGATATGATCAAAGGCAGGTAACACAGATTAAAACAAATTATAGCATATATATATATATATATATATATATATATATATATATATATATTGTATATATATATATGCACAAACACACACAAACAACTATATCTGAACACTCATTTTAGACAGTTTTAAAACCATCTTGAGCCCCAACTGCAGAATAAAAGTTGGGATATAAACAATGATATCAATGATGATGATACATTTTTAAAAAATACTAAAGAAGGTAAAAGTGAAAGTGCAGAATATCTCTGAAATAAATATTTAACAGACATAGCCCTGTCTCAAAATATTTTTTGCCAGCAAACAGGGAAATAATCAAACCAGTTTGTTGGAAGTGGCTGTAGTGTTCACAACCAGCACTTTGAATTCTGACTCCATGGGGCTTTTATTCTGTTCCTTTGGTCTCTTTGTTTTGGGAGATTAGCACATTTTTTTCCAATCTGAAGACATCTGGTGGGTATTGCTATTTCCCATATTCAAATGGGACAAGGGAAGAAACAGGATAAGGATATTCACCCTCAACAAAGTTGCCAGTTAGACAGTGAAAAAGTCTCATTTTTGCATAGTAGGACTGGAAATGACCTTTGTTTCATGTGGTGGTGACAGCCTTAGACATTCTGGAGCCTGATGCTGTTGGTTTCTCTGTTGTGAAGGTAACAGAGGAAGAAGGCGGAAAGTCTGGCTCAGCTGGAACCTGTTGCTGAACTTGCTGAGTGAGGTTCAGTCTTTTTTTCTCCCTTTCTTTGCAAGGCTCTTGCTTATTCTGGACTCCTGGTCACTGGAGAAATAATGGAAAAATCAATCCTACTTTCCCTCTTAATTTTTTCAGCTCTAAATGGTGTACAGAATTTCTAATTCTGAAAAGCCCCGTTTGATCTCCTTAACACCTCCAGTTTGGATGCATTTCAAGCGCTTATAGAATGTCATATTTTTCCAAAGAAAGTCAGGCTCAAACATTGGCTTTCATAGGGCATGACTGGAACATGGTTGGGGTTAAAATAATAATTGGTTTGCAAGCATGAGCTAAAACAAATATTACATTTGCATTAAAGTCTATTTTCTACAATCCTCCTCTTTTTAAGCACACCAGAAAAAAATCCAGACTGGTGTGGATGGGGGGACTCATTTTCATTCTAACCTCATGGGTCAATTCATGAATGAAGTCCTGGGGATTAGATCATTTTAATTCTAACATAAGCAGTAAATATTTATACTTCAAAGAGGATAGTAGTTTGAAGTGAGCTTGCATGAAAAATTTTCTGCTGTGTGAATGTTGGAATGGAACCTGTGTTACGCACGCACAAAAACACACATTTGCATACACTTTTGAGTTTATTCCATTCAATACTGTGTGGATTGCCAGCTCCAGGGCTTTAGGTTCCTTCAAGAAGCACACTTGGTGTAGATCTAGGAATGGGAGAGAAATTCATGCCAAATTTGCAATTTGCAAGTCAATCTGTAAACTCAAAGGTAGTTCACTTTTGAAATTTTGCATAGAGAGCTCCAACTGAAATTGTTCAATCAAAATGTCTTCGGTAAGGGGAAGAACATATAAAATGAGTGTGTTTATATACTGTAGTACTACATTGAGTATTAGACTAGGATAAGGTAAAGGTTTCCCCTTTACATTAAGTCTAGTCAAGTCCGACTCTGGGGAGTGGTACTACTCATCTCCATTTGTTAGCCGAAGACTCAGTGTTGTCTGTAGATGCCTCAAAAGTCATGGGGCTGGCCTGACTGCATGGAGTGCCATTATTTTCCTGCAAAAGCAGTACCTATTGATCTACTCACATTTCCATGTTTTCGAACTGTTAGGTTTGCAGAAGCTGGAGCTAACAGTGGGAGCTCAACCTGATCCCCAGATTTGAACAACCGGCCTTTCAGTCAGCAAGTTCAGTGGTTTAACCCACTTTGCCACCAGGGGCTCCATTAGACTAGGATATCAGAAATCAAATCTGCATTCAGCTATGGAAACCTCCATGGTGGTCTGGGACAAGTTGTACACTCTCAGCCTTGAGGAAAGTAAGGGCAACCCCCGTCTGAAAAAATCTTGACAAGAGAACCCCATGATAGGGTCATCTTCTGCTCTCCATAAGACAGAAATGATTAAAAAATGTATAACTAGCACAGCAACGACTGTCAGAAAAATGGCATGTGTTATCTTGAAAATACATCTATTTCCAAGATATCACATGTAATTGTAATGCATTTCTGAAAATTTCAGAAAAATCTAAAAGTTAAGCAAGTTGGCCTTTAAACTGAAATTGGCAGATTTGTCAGGACTTCTGTGGAGCTTCTTAATTTAGAACAGATGGACCAGAATGCTCTTTTTGGTGCAGAAAAGCACACTTTTTTCACCGAATAAGTACTAAACTGTTTGTAGTCTTTGAATATTGTTGAGTTTGTCAAGACTTCCATGCAGCAGAGGGGGGAAACTGCTGAAGTACTCATTGTTTCCTTTGTGAGTGAAAACAATTAATTCCTATTATATTTGGAACTTCAGATAACTAACTTTAAAAAGGCATTCCTTTCTTAAATTGAAGCAAATTACCTTTTTTAAAAAGTTACATGAATTTATAGCCATCCTTTAAAAAATCAGTCTTTTTGACAAAAAATTATGGTTACAAGATGATTTTCACTTTGTGTTCCCTTTAATCGCTATTTTTCAGAGCGAGTGGTTTCACTCATAGTAGGTACTGTAAATGGGCTGATACATATTGAGAGAATGATAGCCAGATAGAAAGTATTATGGTCACAACGATATGACAGAACTGGGAATGTGGTGCAGCTGGCTGGGAGTCAGCTGCATAAGATCTCTACTGACCAGAAAGTCATGAGTTCGAGACCTGCCCAGGTCGGGGTGAGCTCTCGACCAGTTGTGTAGCTCGTTGTCTATCTATATATGTTGTGTATCTGTGGCATTGAATGTTTGCCTGTATATGTGCATTGTGATCCGCCTTGAGTTCCCTACGGGGTGAGAAGGGCAGAATATAAATGATGTGAATAAATAAATAAATAAATACATTAAATGACAGGTGTTGGATTCTTGTGGTCTCTTCCAAATCTATGAAGAACATTCATGTTGTGGTTATCTTTTCTTTTTTAGAGAACAAAATCTCACCTTAAGTAGTAATATATTTATGGATCCCTTTTTGAAAGGAAGATGTGTGGCTTTTGCATGTTGGTTCATTGAGTTTCTAATGACAGCCATTCATTGGATTGTCCCCAGGAGCTGCATTTTGAAATATTACTTCCTTAGATTATCTTTGCTTATATATACAGCATTATCTCTATGGCACTTTACAAAGAACATGTAGAATAATGCTGTAACTCAAGGGGCATGACAGTCTAAATAGATAAAGGGAAGCAACAAAGGTTGGGAAAAGAGAGATATGGATTACCAGGGAAAGTGTATATGAATATTTCCACTTAGATATATTTTGGCTCACCAGTGGTGATGCTTCAATGTCGGGATTGCAATGAATTCATTCCAATGTTTTATTTCAGACTTTAATGTAGCTAATCTATACAAGGTGTTGAAATCTATTCTATAACATATATTCACACAGCTCCTTTAAAACTTAGAGCAGACTCCTTGCACCTTTGACAGGGAAGCTATTGGCCTTCCCTGGCTTAGTTAGTTAGGAAGACCTTCTATGAAGATGAGTTTTGAAGAAGAACTAAAAGGCAATAATGCAAGAAGAAGCTTGCATTGTTACAGGAAAGATAAAGGAATTACTCTCAGCCACTGAAATAAGCAACAGAAACCAACATAGATTACCTGCAAAAGAGATAAAAAGAATAACATTGAAAAAGTGGAAGTTCATTGAGTAATCATTTCAACAGTTCAGTAATCCATTTCTATTTTCAGCCGTTTTGTGTTTGGAAGTTTCAGGGTACTATTTCTGTGGAAAGGGCCATTTTTACCTTCTCATGTCTGTAAATAGAAAATGATGCTTTTAAATTAACTCTTCAGAATTGCAATAGCTGTATTATTGTGGGTAATAGAAAAAGGCAAACCATCCGAGAAGCATTTTTGCTATTGTTTTACACTTAGAATCTGGGAAGGTTATTTTCAACCACTAACCACTGCTTCCATGCAGGTGAATTTTCTGTTCTCTAAAGTTTTAACTACAAATGCCATTTGGGAAACATTGGAACAGTTACAATAGGTTTAAGACACCCACTGGAAACTTTTATTTATTAACACCATGCACCATTAAAGTTTGGGCAAGGAGGAGAGGAGAAGAAACAATGCTTATTGTTATTTTATAGTGTTTTTCTCTTCTACTCATTGGATATCTCAGAAAATAAACATTTTAAAAGCATAGTTTCTTAAAAAAATAAGAGTGAGGAACACAAGCAGCAGATAAAATATTGTGTTGTTGAAATCTTTCATGGCCTGAATGAGTTTTGTGGGCTGTATGGCCATGTTCCAGTAGCATTCTCTCCTGACATTTTGCCCACATCTATGGCAGGCACCCTTAGAGGTTGTGAGGTCTGTTGGAAACTAGACAAGTGAGCTTTATATATCTGTGGAATGTCCTTTGTTGGGAGGTATTATCTGGTCCTGATTGTTTCCTGTCTTGAATTCCCCTGTTAGGGCCAGCTAACACATCACAACAAAGGATTCCCCAGGCAGGAAGCAGTCAGGCTTGGAAGCTGCAAGGCCATTCAATGCAAATAAAGATGGCCAATTGCAGCATTCACACTTGCCACAAACAGATAAGAGTTATTTCTCATACACTGGACATTCCACGTTGTTTTATTTGTTCAGTCACTTTTGACTCTTCGTGACTTCATGGATCAGCCTGTCACAGAGCTGCCTGTCAACCATGGCCACCCCCAGCTCCTTCAAAGTCAAGCCAGTTACTTCATGGATACCACCCATCTATCTTGCCCTTGGTTGGTCCCTCGTCCTTTTTCCTTCCATTTTCCCCAGCAGACATTCCACAAATATATATATATATATATATATATATATATATATATATATATATATATATCACTTGCCTAGTCTCCAACAGACTTCACATCCTCCAAGGATGCCTGCCATAGATGTGGGTGAAACATCAGGAGAGAATGCTTCTGGAACATGCCATATAGCCCAGAAAACTCACAGCAACCCAGATAAAATATTTCATCAGAAAACAAGTTAGAAATTAATATTGAAATAGTCTGAGAGTTACAGGAGAGCGATCCTTCCATGACCCTACTTGATTATACTGACATGATAGCAGGATTTGCCAGAATTTTGTAGCTTTATCATTTCTAAAGTGACGATAAGTGATTGTAAGAATCAGGACCATTCCAGAAGCTAGCATTTAGGACTCAACCACCTGGACATTATTTGGTAATTTGTAAGCCAGGGTGGAGTAACTGAAGAAGCACAAGCTTTTTGTAGTTTAAGTTGAAGAGAGAGAGAGAGAGAGAGAGAGAGAGAGAGAGCAGAGTTGGAGCATTGAAGGAGCTGTTTTTTTTAAAAAAAATTCCTGTCAGGAGTGACTTGAGAAACTGCAAGTCACTTCTTATGTGAGAGAATTGGCCATTTGCAAGAACGTCGCCCAGGGGACGCCTGTATGTTTTACCACCCTATGGGAGGGTTCTCTCATGTCCCTGCATGAGAAGCTGAAGCTGACAGATGAGAGCTCACCTTGCTCTCTAGATTTCAACAGCTGACCTTTCAGTCAGCAGTTCTGCCAGCACAAGGGTGTAATGCATTGCACCATGCAAGGCTCCTTGGAGGTGTTGGTGTTGCTGCCAGAGTAATGAGCTTCTGCAGTTCAAGATAAAGAGAGACTCAAGGATCAACAAAGAGCAGAGACTAAGAGCTACATTATATGGTGAATGTATGAACTCACCAGGAGCCCAAAGAGCCATAAAGAAGGGCTAGGAAAAAGTCAACAAACTCTGCTAAGATTTTGGTAAATACTGTATATAAAGCTTTTCTACAAAGGTACATGTGGTGGCTGTCTACTCCTTTAATGGAGGAGACTGCTTTCACTAAAGAAGGGGGTTGGCTTATTGTTGTACAAAACCCCCCAAAGATTGATGTGACAGGATTTGTATATATCTGAGTTGGTGCGGGTAGGCATAAAAAAGAATGTGGCCTTTAACTTTTCACACTGATCTATAAGATAGATCAAGACCTTTTTCTTCGGATTGGTGTGGTTTTACACAAAGATTTGCCTTTTTCTATTCTAGGAGAAAGTACTACTAATGGAAATCATAACATTTTATGTTCAAGCACAGCTTTTGAGCTAAAGTTCAAATGTAGTGTTAATTCTCAAGTTCTGGTATATTAATTTTCAACATTGTGCTAGTTCCTTCTGCTGCTATTATTGTTCTTTGCAGCCAAGTCAATTTTGACTTATGGCAGCTCTATAAAGGAGAGAGCTGCTTGTGTTTCGCAAACTTTGGACCACGCTTCTTTGATTGAAAAAATACATTTGTAATGTGGGCTTTTCCTCTTTTGCTTTTGTCTCCCATTTCACCAAGCATTACTGTCTTTTAACAATGAGATGTTATTTATTTTTTATTTCGACTTGTATACCATCCTTTCCAGCTGGCTCAGGACGGTTTACAGTATATTGAATTAACAACAAAAGGCATAAAACATAAAATTTAAAACAGTACCACATAAAAGCATAGATACAGATGAATTGAAACAATTCCATGTAGGACAATTCCACCTTCCCAGGATATTTATAAGCTAAATGCTTGCCAGAACAAGGTGGTTTTACATGGTCTCCGGAAAGCCGTCAGCTCACTAATTGAGCGTACTTGTGGCATTACCAAAGTACAATAGCCTCAATTTACAGTCCTCCATCACCATATATCTAGAAATTTTGTTTCCTTTCATATTGAAATTTTAAATAAATTAATTAAATATGTTTGCATGTTGTGTTTGACTTATGGATGTTGATCAATTCTTCAGGAAGAAAGTTAAATAATTTTTCCATTTCTATCACCTAAATCCAATAGGTAATATCACCAGCATGATAAGGTATTATTACATACTGTGGCTTAGGTCATTGTCTAAATAAACTGAAATATGTTTGCTTAGAAGATTTGAGCAGAACTGTGCAGATTTCCTCATATATTTTGTCTACATTATACAAGTTTCATACTACTTTCACTAGCATGTCTAGGAACCTAGGATTTGTTGTTTTTGGTGAAGTATTTATTAGGCATGAGAAAAAAGTTATGAAAATCAAAAGAATTCGTAAGTGATTCGTATGTAATGGGACTTTTAAGTTTTTACGGATCGCAAGGCCAATCCCGGAAGTGGACTTTCTTTTTCGAACCCCCTGGGCCCAAAATTTCGTTAGAATTCTAAATATTTCGGAAGGCTCCCTATTACCCCCTCCAAAATCCAAAATCCCAGACATTACTCACAGTCAGATGGGGCCTTTCCATGCTCGAGGCTTACTTTAACTGAAAGGCCTTCCTCCAGGAAGAGAAAAACCAGCCAGAATCATAGAGAGATCGAAACCGGAAGTCCTAGGGCGGCTGGAGGACTCGGGGAAAAAAGCGCTTTAAACTGCAGGGAAAGGAGCCTGGATAGGAGGGCAGGCGAGAAGGACATGAGGCAGGCTGAAACAATGGGAGAAGGGGTTGAAAACAGCCCAGAGAGGAGCAGGAAAAGTGCAGATTCAAGGAAAAGCCATAGAGTTCAAACCTCCTAGAGATCTATGGCAAAATGAATGGGGAGAAAGCTGCAGTGAAAAGAGCTCTGGAGAAGGTAAGCAACTATTTTATAAATAATATATAATAATAAATAATATAATAATATTTACCCCTTCTAATTTCCTGGAAGAAGGGCCCAGGGCATTATTTAATTCTAATAAAAATAATAAATAATATAATAATAATTACCCCTTCTAATTTCCTGGAAGAAGGGCCCAGGGCATTATTTAATTCTAATAATATTAATAAATAATATAATATTACCCCTTCTAATTTCCTGGAAGAAGGGCCCAGGGCATTATTTAATTCTAATAAAAATAATAAATAATATAATAATATTTACCCCTTCTAATTTCCTGGAAGAAGGGCCCAGGGCATTATTTAATTCTAATAATAATAATAAATAATATAATAATATTTACCCCTTCTAATTTCCTGGAAGAAGGGCCCTACTTGTTATTGATGCCACTGGGATCAATGTAAATGTGAGTAGATCAATAGGTACTGCTCTGGTGGGAAATAACAGCAATCCATGCAGTCATGCCAAGCCATATGACTTTAAGGTGTCTAAGAGCAACAACAGCTCTCAAAATCAATGGGAGACGCACAGCGAAGTAATAATAATACTAAAATAATTATAGAAACAACTTGGGCCTGACATAATTATAATAATATGTTTGCTTGTTCTTGAGGGCACTAGAGTGCTTGTGGCCGTACATAATTGATAACAGACATGGATTGAAATACTGTAAAATTGACAGGGCTCTAACTACAAACCTAAGAGCATGTTCTAGTTTACCAAGAGCACGTTCCTCATACCCTCCAGGTCACTATCACCCTTACTAAATTCTTACTATTAGAATTTATTATTTAATTCTAATAAATGCTCTGGAGAAGCAAGCCTTGACTATTTTATTTAATAATAATAATAATACTAATAATTATAATAATATATTAATGCTTTATATCTCCCTGCAAGGAAACCAAGGGAAATGTTGCCCCTTGATTTGCCTGTGCTTAAAACAGTGTCAGTCCTGTTTCCCTGCTTTTCAGACTTTAGAACCAATTTAGAATTTCGTTAGTAGTTACGTTACATTTTAGAACTTTTTGGAATTTTTTTTGTAAGTCTTTCTATTACTAATAAAAAAAATCCCCCAATTTGATTTTAGAATCACGATTTTTGGGTTCTAATCCATGCCTAGTATTTATGGAGATATCTTTGATAGATAGCATTAGCCAAAAGACCAGCACTCTGTTCTCAAGATAATCTTATTATTGTCTTCATTGTAGAATGAAAACGATTAATTCTCAGTCCCGCTCTTTTGAGAGTATGTATGTATTTATTTACTTCACTTATATGCCACTTTTCTCACCCTAGCGGGGGACTCAAAGTGGTTCCCAACACAATTACAGCAAAATTAAATGCCTCACATACAGAACCTACCATAATGATAATAGCATACAATTATAAACTAAATCATAAAACATTACATCATTTAACATTAAAACTTGGAATTAAAAACACATCAATATAAACAAGTAAAATCAAACTACAATCCAACAATTGTAGTCCAGGCTGTTCCAAATATCATACCTATTTCACATAATCCCTGACCATTCCTTGTACTGAGAAGAAAATTGATTCCTTTTAATCAACAAAACACTAATCCAATAGTAGAACAATCCCAAGCATATACTTATTTCCACAGCTTGTTCAAGACACAACATGCATTAATATACAATGAAACATAAGTATGTTGTATTCACAGTGCTAATTATTATTTCTTTTAATAGAAAAGGATCTTCCACAAGATACAACAAACAGTAATATGTAATGAAACATAAGTTTGTTACATTCACAGTACTAATTGTTATTACTTTCTTGTCGGAGGGACTTTCAAAGATTCTTTGAAGCAGATTTCTTCCTTGAGGCAATAGTTTATTTTACTTTAGTGTAGAAAGAAACTTTAAACAAAAGTTTCCATACACTGATATTCCTCTATAATTCCTTATGGAGAGCTTCTGCTTCTTTGTAGAAGACTTCCACAACTCGTTTTGACCTTAACAAAGTCTTCTTCAGATGGAAAAGTACTCATTTTTCCAAAATAAAGTGACTTGAAGGGAATGAACAGAAGTGGCTAAGGAATGGTTTCTTAGTACAATGTACAATGTTCCCTCGCTACTTCGCAGTTCACTTATTGCGGACTCGCTGTTTCATGGATTTCAAAAAATATTAATTTAAAATATATATCATGGTATTTTAGCTATTTTGTGGGGTTTCGCCACCGCTCTCCAAGGCACTTTCCCTCTTCAGTCCTCCCTCCCTTCCTTCAGCCTTGAAGGGCCTTTCCTTCCTTTCCTTCACTTTATCTTAAATTTATAAAGACTTAAAATAATGTATAACTACTAAAATAATGTATAAATATTAAAATAAATAGAGCATCCCTGCATCGCGATTTTTGACTTATTGCGGGAGGTCCTGGAACCTAACCCCAGCAATAAGTGAGAGAACACTGTATAACAACCGGAATGTGGCACAGCTGGCTGGGTGTCAGCTGCATAAGATCTCTACTGACCAGAAGGTCATGAGTTTGAGGCCTGCCTGGGTTGGGGTGAGCTCTTGACCAATTTGTGTAGCTCCTTGTCAACCTTTGCAACCTGAAAGATAGTTGCATCTGTCAAGTAGGAAATTTATGTACCACTCTGTGGGGAGGCTAAATTTAACTGATTTCTAGAATGTTAAATTGCCTCTATGTCTGTCTATATATGTTGTACGTCAATGGCATTGAATGTTTGCCTGTATATGTGCGGTCCCTTCTGAGTCCCCTGAGAAGGGTGGAATATAAATGACGTAAATAAATAAATATTCACATATTTCAAACATGCAAAATATAAATTACAAGTATAAAGACATAATTACTCACACCAAGTTCTCCTGGGTGATGCTCTGATCAGTTTGATTTCATAGCAAGCACAAAGATATTAGGCTGATTTCAGTATTTAATATAGTGCAGTTAAAGAGGCCATGTGATAAAATTTATAATGTTGTAACTGTTACTCTAAAAGGTTACCTCACAAGTTCACAGCAATTTTCCTGCTTCTTGGCAGGGGGTTGGACTGGATGGCCCATGAAGTCTCTTCCAACTCTATGATTCTAAGTGATGGTAGTATTTTAATTATTTAAAAAGCTATTCCAAATAGTTTATAAGAAACAATAATATGTATTGGTGTCATTTAACCCTTTTGGATATTCCATTTCAAGGATGAAAATCCAAAAGGATTCACATTGTAAAAGTTTGGTACAGACGTCAATATTTGTGGTGTGTGTGTGTGTGTGTGTGTGTATGACAACCTTTAGAATTTCAACTTGAAGTGGATCTGCATTATGATTGAGTTCTTCAAAATGTTTATAAATAATGGAGCCAATTGAATGGTTTTTAATTTTGCTTTTATGGTGTTTAACTTGCCTGGTTGTTTGGGCAATATACATGAGAGAACAAGGATATATAAAGACATATACCACTCCTTTGGTGGCACAGGTGGCAAAATGATGTAACTTATATTGGACTTTGGTGTGTGGATTCTTGAAGACCTTTGCTTTAATTAACTGTGAGCATATAGAACAACAGTGGCATGCAAAGTTCCCCACTAGATTGGGCTTGGCCTTGATAGTTTGTGTCTGATAATCTATATAAGAGCGAGGCCATCCCCCCGACGGAGACTATCCCTGGGTCTGCCTCCAAGACAGACGAAGGACAATATGAACACCATGGACCTTCCCCCGCCTGGCACAGCAAGGGCTAAGCCAGGAAGCGGTGGATATAGACCCAGGACCTTCTGGGGGGCCAATTTCAACAACTGGAGTAATAGAGACCCGGTGGACTCCTCCAATATGCCCCCCCAATCCCTAGACCAACAGGGCCAGGGACCTGTTGAGCAAGCCAGGCACCCCCACCCTTTTCGGAGGGTGGGCAGGGAGCCGGTCACTTAGTCAAGTCGCCTAAGAGGGTTGGGCAGGGGCGGGCAATTCGCGTGATCTCAGGCAGGGGTAATAGGGACGGTAGCCGTAGGCCTTATGAAAGAGAGCGGAGGAGCCGTAGGAAGGCTCGTCCCCCCTCTGACCTACGTGCTATCCCGAAGTACGCGGATGGTGAGTTCCCAATTTCCTCTCCTCCAACTCTGATACTGGTCAACGCTAGATCCGTGCGGAATAAAACAGGGACCATTAGGGACCTCCTCCTAGATAGGGGGGCCGACCTGGCCTGTCTCACTGAGACATGGCTTCAGGAAGGGGATGATGTCATCTTGCACGAAATTACATCTCCAGGGTTTGTGGCCAGTCATCAGACGAGGACAGAGAGGCGGGGGAGGTGGCCATTCTCAGCCGAGACACTATTAATTCCAGGACAATTCCGACGGCGAATATCCCTGGGATGGAGTGTGCGGGCCTGGTGTGGGATTTGGGCGAGAGCGTAGCCTTCCTGCTGGTGTACCGTGCACCCGACGCACCGGCAGGAAGTCTGCCTAAGCTGCTGGAGGTGGTGGCGGAGTGGGCATTGAGATTCCCTAGACTTATTGTGCTGGGGGACTTCAATGTCCACGCCGACATCACCTCCCCGTCAACTGCAGCCGTGGACCTGGTGTCTACCATGGAGGCACTAGGACTCTCGCTCTGTAAGACCGGCCCCACTCACCATGCGGGACATACACTAGATCTGATCTTCGCCGCCGGAATTCAGGTGATCCTAACCTCCACTACGGAGGTTCCATGGTCGGATCACAGCGTCCTGGAAGCCCGGTTGGGATTGTCCCCCCCTCCCGGTAAGGGTGCAGAACCTATTTTGGTTCGCCCAAGGAGACTCATGGAACCCACTAGGTTCCTGAATGCTCTAAGGGCCTGGGAACCCCCCAGCGACTCGATCGATGGACTCGTGGAGTATTGGAATACCAGTCTCTCCACAGCCCTAGACGAGATCGCCCCCAGGCGTTCTCTCCTTCCCCATTCTTCCTTGATAGAGTCAGCTAGTTCACGCCCAGCCCAATTATTTAAGGTAATTCGGTCCTTGACAACAATCCCAACTGTCCCAAAAGATAGGGGGTTTGGCTCCTTCGGCTGAGGCTTTTCAGAACATTTTCACTGACAAGATTTCGACCCTCCGCCGGGACATTCCGGCCACCCTTGATACAGTTAGTGAACTCGAGACCCTGCCGCCACTCGGTGGGCCCACCTTCACCCGTTTCCAACTGCTGGACGCAGCAGCTGTCGATAGGTTACTGACTGCAGCTAGACCAACCACTTGCTCCCTCGACCCATGCCCCTCCTGGCTTGTTAGATCTTGCCGGGAGGGTCTGGGCCCCCTGGGCACGATCTTAAATAGCTCCCTTGAGCAAGGAGTCTTCCCAGGGGGATTAAAGAGGCGATGGTGAAACCGCTGCTGAAAAAGCCGAATTTAGACCCTTCGGCTCCCTCCAATTACAGGCCTGTTTCCAACTTGCCTTTCCTAGGCAAGGTAATTGAGAGGGCAGCAGCGAGCAGCTGCAGCGGTTCCTAGACGACACAGCTGGACTTGATCCCTTCCAGTCCGGCTTCCGTATTGGGCATGGGACGGAGACCGTGCTTGTCGCCATTACAGACCAACTTCGCCGCCAGCTGGACCAGGGTGGATCAGCACTGCTCGTCTTGTTAGATCTGACAGCAGCGTTCGATACAGTAGATCATACATTGTTGACCCACCGTTTAGCCGCTTCCGGGGTCGGGGGGACTGCCCTTAGGTGGGTGGCCTCCTTCCTCCGGGATCGGGGACAACGGGTGGAGGGGCGGGGGTCTCGGGAGAGCCCCACTCGCTTGTGGGGTGCCTCAGGGGGGCCCTCCTCTCCCCCTTGTTATTCACGGTGTACATGCGCCCCCTGGCCCAGCTGGCCCGTGACTTTGGTCTGGAGTGTCATCAGTCCGCTGATGACACCCAGCTCTGCTGAGAATGGACGGCAGGTCGGACTCCGTACCCGATTGTTTCCATCTATGCCTCGAGGCCGTGACTGGTTGGCTGCGTGCCAGCTGGCTGAAGGTGAATCCATCGAAGACGGAGATCCTGTGGCCTGGTCGGCCTGGGCTGGGTGGGTGCGGTTGCCTACCCTGGACGGCGAGCGACTTAATCCCTCGCCGTCAGTTAAGAGCTTGGGGTTGTGTTGGACTCCTCGCTGACCATGGAGGCCCAGGTCTCCGTGGTCAGCAGGACGTCATTCTTTCACCTCCGTCAGGCTAGGCGACTGGCACCCTACCTGTCCAGGAAGGACCTGGCCACGGTAATCCAAGCGACGGTCATCTCGAGATTAGACTACTGTAATGCCCTCTACGTTGGCCTTCCTTTGTCGACACTCCAGAAACTCAAGCTAGTGCAGAACGCCGCGGCGCGCGTGCTGGCAGGAGTGCCAGCGAGGAGCATATTACACCTATACTTCGGCAACTGCACTGGCTCCCTATTGAGTACCGGATTGCCTTCAAGGTGTTGGTTTTGACCTTTAAGGCCTTGCACGGCCTAGGGCCCGCGTACCTGAAGGACCGCCTTACCCGTCACGTTTCCCGAGATCACTGCGTTCAGATGAGCAAAATCTGTTGTTGATTCCATCAGTCCGCTCCTGCCACCTATCAACGACGAGACAAAGGGCTTTTCAGCGGCAGCACCAGTGCTCTGGAATGCCCTCCCGGATAGTGCCGAGCCATGACGGAACTGGGCCCGTTCCGGAGGCGTGTAAGACGGCCCTCTTTGGACTGGCCTTTAACTAGGCGCACCAGACAAACACCGTGCTGTATTCTTCCCTTACCTATGTCTGACAATGTAACCGGTTTTAAATGTGGCTTTTATGTTTTATGTTTTTATTAATTGTAGGGCCGCCTGTTGATATTTTTCAACTGCCGCCCATGTACTTATGTTGTGATCCGCCCGAGCCTGCTGGGAGGAGCGGAATATAAGAGCATACATAAATAAATAAATAAATAAATCAACAT
>JARBWK010001282.1:0-20037 GCA_030556195.1 Anolis apletophallus | reverse complement strand
TTCATAATTATTTTTTAATAATTGATTATTTTTAGCCACAATTGGATTCCCAAATATCTGACCTTTGTCGCCACCTCAATTTTTGTTATTCCTTTCAGCTCCTCTCTTCTTTCTGTTTTCATATTTTTGTAAGAATTTTGGTTTTTGCATAATTTATTTTGAGACCTGCCACTTTTCCATATTGTTCAATTTTCTCTATCCATTTATTCATTGTCTCTATCGGCTCTTCGACGATGCACACTACATCGTCCGCAAAGGCCTGGAGCTTTAATTCTTCTTTTTGTATTTTTAAACCTTTTAAATTCTTATCCGCTATTATATCTTGCAATAGTAGTTCTAGCATTAAGATAAAAAGGAGTGGCGACATCAGGCAGCCTTGCCTCGTGCCCTTCTGGATTTGGATAGAGCCTGCTGTGTTGCCATTTACGATGATATTTGCCCGCTGGTCTTGGTAGACTGCTTTGATTGCCGTCTATCAAGGCTGAAAAGACCAAAGCGTTGCAACCTGGTTTCATAAGGGAGCCGCTCCATCCCTTGGATCATTCTTGTTGCCCTTTTCTGTATCTTTTCCAGTTCTGTTATATCCTTCTTAAGGTGCGGAGACCAGAATTGTACACAGTACTCCAAATGTGGCCTCACCATAGATTTGTAGAGAGGCAATACAATTTTGCCGACCTATTTTCGATTCCCTTCCTGATCATGCCAAGCATAGAATTTGCTTTTTTCACTGCTGCTGCGCACTGGGTTGACATCTTCATTGAGCTGTCCACCAAGACCCCAAGATCCCTTTCCTGGTTTGTCTCGGAAAGCTTTGACCCCATCAATTGGTAGGTGTAGTTGGGGTTCTTTTGCCCCGATGTGCATGACTTTACACTTGTTTAGGTTAAAATGCATTTGCCACTTTGTTGCCCATTCACTCAATTTCGAGAGATCTTTCTGGAGCTCTTTACAATCAGTTTCATTTTTAACTACCCTGAACAATTTAGTGTCGTCTGCAAACTTTGCTACCTCAGAATTTACTCCTACATCCAGATCATTAATGAATAAATTAAAAAGTAACGGACCCAAAACTGAACCTTGGGGTACGCCACTTCACCTCTTTCCACCCAGAGAAATGTCCGTTTATTACCACCCTTTGTTTCCTACAGTTTAGCCAGGTTCCCATCCAGGACAAGACCTGTCCCTGATTCCATGGCTGAAGAGCTTATTTAGGAGCCTTTGGTGAGGGACTTTGTCAAAAGCCTTTTGAAAGTCAAGGTAAACAATATCGACTGGGTCCCCTTTATCTATGTGTTTATTTACACCCTCAAAGAATTCTAACAAGTTAGTAAGACATGATTTGCCTTTGCAGAAACCATGTTGATTTTCCTTCAGCAATGCCTGTTCTTCTATGTGCTTAGTAATTTTTTCTTTAATAATGGTTTCCATCACTTTGCCTGGAACTGAGGTTAGACTAACTGGCCTATAATTTCCTGGATCACCCTGATCCTTTCTTGAAGATCGGAGTTACATTTGCCTCCCTCCAGTCCTCGGGTACAGTGCCTGATCTTAGAGAAAGGTTATATATTTTGGCTAGAATTTCAGCAATTTCACACTTGAGTTCCTTAAGAACTCTGGGGTGGATGCCATCTGGCCCTGGTGATTTGTTGACATTTAGTTTAGTAAGGCATGTGAGAACATCTTCCTTGTTTATCTCTATCTGGTTTAATTCATTTAATTCCCTCCCTGAAAAAACTGACTCAGCTGCAGGCATATGTTGTCTGTCCTCCTGTGTGAAAACGGAGGCAAAGAAGTCGTTTAGCCGCCAGCAATCTCCTTGTCTTCACTTATTGTCCCTTTCTTACCATTTTCGTCAAGTGGCCCAACTGCTTTTCTAGTTGGGTTTCTACTTCTGATGTACTTAAAGAAGTTTTTGCTATTTTTTTTTAAATATTCTTAGCTATATGTGCCTCAAAATCTCTCTTGGCTTTCCTGACGGTTGCTTTGCATTTAGTTTGCCAGAGCTTGTGTTCCTTTCTGTTCTCCTCAGTAGGAAGAGCCTTCCATTTCTTAAATGAGTTTTTCTTCTTTCCAATCACAGCTTTTACTTCATTTGTAAGCCATGCCGATGTCCTCTTGACTTTCCCGGCCTTTTTCTTATTTTAGGAATGCATTTTAGTTCGGCTTGTTTTAAAGTATTTTTAAACAGTTTCCAAGCATTTTGGAGGGATTTGATTTTTTTACTGTTCCTTTAGTTTGTTCTTTACTATTTTTCTCATCTTGGTGAAATTCCCTTTGAAAATTTAAGGTCTCCTGTTAGTTTTCACTGACAGTTTGCTATCCAAACTTAAGTTGAAGGTTATTGTGTTGTGGTCACTGGTACCTATGGGCTCAGTTACAAGGACATCTTGAACGAGATCTTGTTCATTAGTTAGCACCAAGTCCAGGATCCCCTTTCCCCTGGTTGGTTCCATGACCATCTGCTCAAGGGAATAATCAGCTAGCATGTCGAGGAACCTTGTCTCTCTTTCATGCGTAGAACAAGAATTTAGCCAATCTATTCGGGGATAGTTGAAGTCCCCCATTATGACTAATTTATTGCTTTTGAGGCCTGTTTAATTTCATTTTCCAGATAGCAGTCTGCCTCTGGAGTTTGGTTGGGAGGGCGATAGCAGATCCCTAATGCTAGATTAGTTTTTTGTCCTGGGATTTTTACCCACAATGTTTCTGTAGGTGAGTTTGAATTTTCTTGAAATTCTAATTCATGAGATTCTAGCTCTTCATTTATGTACAAGGCCACACCGCCACCGTTTTTCCCTCTCCTGTCTTTCCTGTACAGTTTATAACCTGGATTTTTGTGTCCCAATTGTTTTCCTCTGTCCACCAGGTTTCCCTGGGATTTTTACCCACAATGTTTCTGTAGGTGAGTTTGAATTTTCTTGAAGTTCTAATTCATGAGATTCTAGCTCTTCATTTATGTACAAGGCCACACCGCCACCGTTTTTCCCTCTCCTGTCTTTCCTGTACAGTTTATAACCTGGAATTTTTGTGTCCCAATTGTTTTCCTCTGTCCACCAGGTTTCTGTTATGCCAATAATATCAATATTTTTTTCTTTTGCCAAACATTCCAACTCTCCTATTTTTGTTCGAAGGCTTCTAGCGTTTGCGTACAGACATTTATATTTATTGCTCTGATGCCCTTTCAACTTTGGCTGTTTATGAGAATTTGTAGAAGGCCTACCATGTCCTACCTCTTGACTACTTTCTATCTTTTCTGTTGACTCGGCCATTTGTGCGTAAATTTCATCCTCCATACTTGGCGTTTCACCCTCTCGAACCGGAAGCTGCCCAGCTCCTGTCGACTTTCCCCTAGGAATCAGTTTAAAAGCTGCTCTGAAGCCTTTTTAATATTAATTGCCAGCAGTCTGGTTCCATTTTCGCTCAGGTGTAACCCGTCCCTTTGTAAAGGTTTGGCTTTCCTGAAAATGTCCCCAGTTCCTAACAAATCTAAAGCCTTCCTCTCGACACCACTGCCTCATCCACGCATTGAAGCTCCGGAGCTCTGCTTGTCTGGCTGTCCCTGCGCGTGGAAACGGTAGAATTTCCGAGAATGCTACCTTGAGGTCCTGGACCTTAATCTTCTACCTAGCAACCTAAATTTGGCTTCCAGGACCATCCGTTTGGCCTTCCCAATGTCATTGGTACCGACGTGTACCATGACTGCTGGCTCCACCCCGGCACTATCTACCAGCCTATCTAGATGCCTCGTGATGTCCGCAACCTTGCACTTGGCAGGCAATTTACCATGCGGTCATCACATCCATCACAAACCCAGCTTTCTATGTTCCTGACAATCGAATCGCCCACTACAAGAAGCCCCCCTCCTACCACTCGTTGAGAAGTATCCTCGGTGCAAGAGGATATGGGCACATCCTCCGAGGAAGGGGTCCCAACTAAGGGAGCCGGTCCCTCTTCCTCAGACTGATGTCCTCCCTGCCCAAGACCCCCATTTTCCAAAGCAGCTGGAGGGCTGCTCAGAACGGAGTGGGATGCTCCTATTTCATCCCTGGAGATCTCTTCCTCCTGCCTCACTTCCTCTCTGTGCTTCTCCAGGTCTGCTACCTTGGCTTCAAGGGAAAGAACACGTTCCCTGAGAGCCAGGAGCTCACTGCAGCGAATGCACACCCAAGACTTCTGCCCAGCAGGCAGATAGTCATACATGTGACACTCAATGCAAAACACTGGAAAGCCCCCTCTCACTGCTGGCTGACTACCTCCATTTCTTGTTTATATGTTTTTATAATTTGACTCCCTTTTTTTTTTTAGATAATTAGACTTTTTTTCCTTTTTGTAGATTCACTGTTTGTTTTGGTCTCGATTAACTTTTTTACAAGTCTTTGGATTTATTTATTTTACTTGTTACAGGTTTATTTTGTATCGCGCGCCGATCGGCGCGCGGGCTGCTAAAAACTACCTTCTAGCAGCTAATACTAGAAGCTAAAACAACAAATTTACCCAGGAACTTACCAGTGCTCCTTATTTTCTTGTTAGCAAGAAGTCTGCTTTAAACTGCTCCTCACAGAGACAGTTGGCTGACTGATTTAAAAAACAGGAGCTAGGCTCTCTGCTTAAAAACAGGAAGTAGGCTAATTGCTCCCACCTGGCAGGAGGGCTGCTGTGGCAGGCCCCGCCCTTTCAAGGAATGTGCTTAAGGCAATTTGGATGGGAAAAAGAACCTCTTTTAGCTGCTGCTGAAAACTACGTTCTAGCAGCTTATCTCCCATTATCTACTCATATAATGGGAGATAAAAATATAGATTAAGTGTGTGTGTGAATGGAGATAGATAGATAGAGGGCACCATTTTATTGTGCCATTGTATCTAATGGGATATATATATATAGATATAGATATATGGATATAGATATATAATGGGAGATAGCTGTATAGATTAAGTGTGTGTGTGTGTGGAGATGGAGATATAGATAGATATGAGACACCATTTTATTGTGCCATTGTATATAATGGGATACATATAGATATATAGATATAGACATACACATAAAATGGGAGATAGATATATAGATTAAATGTGTGTGTGTGTGAGTGTGTGTGTTTATGGAGATATAGATAGATATGGGGCACCATTTTATTGTGCCATTGTATATAATGGGATAGATATAAATATATAGATATGGATATAGATATAGACATACACATAAAATGGGAGATAGATATATAGATTAAATGTGTGTGTGTGTAGATGGAGATATAGATAGATATGGGACACCATTTTATTGTGCCATTGTATATAATGGGATAGATATATAGATATGGATATAGATATAGACATATAATGGGAGATAGCTATATAGATTAAATGTGTGTGAGTGTGTGTGGAGATGGAGATATAGAATAGACAGATATGGGGCACCATTTTATTGTGCCATTGTATATGATGGGATATATATATAGGCAAACATGGATTTCAGTGCCACCAGTAGAAACAAGTTGTGTGTGTGTGTGTATGCGCACATACACACATACACTTATTGGGTGATATAGATATATGGGATGCTGTACTATTCGTTTTTATGGAAATTTGTGCTGTGTTTTAATTGATTTTTAAATTGGACTGAGAAATGGCATTTTAAAAATTATTATTATTTTAGTAATGATATATTTATAGCCTGCTTTTTCTCATAATTGAGACGCACATGAATTTATTTATTTAAGGAGCTTGTTGTCAGTGTTTTATCTCTGGGAGATACCTGGGAACCTAAAAGGACCTGATATACAGGCCCGGATTACCCATAAGGCCACCCTAGGCCAAGACCTATGGCTGCAGGCCTAGGGGGCGGCAGATCAAGCAATATATACAGTATGTGTATATATATATATATATATATATATATATATATATATATATAAACTGCCCCCTCGCAGCGCTCTCCCGCCCCTCCCGAGAGAGAGAGAGAGAGAGAGAGAGAGAGTCATCATACCTCGGGAGAGGGTATCCTTCCACCTCCTTCCTTTACAGGGGGGCGGGGAGGTGGGAATGGCGCCCTCCCCTCGCCATCGCCCGCCTGGGCCGTCCCCCTGTAAAGGAAGGAGGCGTCGAGGAAGGGAAGCCCCGCCCCTCGCGCGCAGGAGGAGGGCGCCTCTGCCTACTCCACCATGGTGGAAAAGGCAGAGGTGCCTTCCTCCTACCGCACGCGCATGCCCACCAGCGGACTTTCCTTCCTCCTCCTCGCCACCTCCTTCCTTTGCAAGGGGGCGGGCCAGGCAGCGAGGAGGAGGAGGCGGACGGAAGCCGCACGGCCGGGGCAGCAGTGCCCTGGGGGCGGGACTTCCCTTCCTCCTCCTCTCGCCCTCCTTTCGGTCGCGGGAGGAATAGGCGACTGAAGCCGCACGGCACCGGCCGTGGGGCTTCCGTGCGCCTCCTCGTCTTCCTCCCACGACCGAAAGGAGGGCGCGAGGAGGAGGTGGACGGAAGCCACACGCCCGGGGTTGGTGCTGTGCGGCTTCCGTCGCCCTCCTCCCGCAACCAACTTCTGGTCGCGGGAGACGGCAGACGGAAACCCCACGCCCGGGGCTGCTGCCGCGCATGCGCAGCAGCGCCCTGGGGGCGGGCGTCTTTTGGCTTAGGGCGCAAAAAGACATCAATCCGGGCCTGCTGATATACATTTATTGTTGTTGTCATTGTTGCTATTGCTGCTTACATCTTGACTGAGGTACAAATAGATTTATTTATTTGCCTCCTAAACGCCTTCTTTATTTGGTTTCCTTTCGCCGTCTCTTTTCTTAATATACACTCCATTCATAGCAATGTGGGAATGGAAGAGCAGCCGTTTATGGGACTTACAAAGTTTATTCTCCCTGAATTTTTAAAAATGTATTTTGTGTTATTATTTATTATTCTTCACAAAGTAAACAAGCACATTGTTGAGTTTCCAACTACTTTGTGATGCATCTACCTTCATTATTTCTATTTGAAATGATTTCCTGATTTGAGAAGCATAAACAGTAAAACTTTGGTGGGGTATAAAAATAAAGTTATTATTATTATATTACTAGCTGAGGACCCGGCAGTGCCCGGGTTATTTGAGGAAGGCATTGTGTGCCAAGGTTGGTTCCTATTAGATGTTTATGTGGCTTGCAGTGGTCTCAGGAACTTAGTGAAGGTACTACGAGTCCTATTGGCCATGGTCCAGCCCCCTCCAAACAGCACCAGGATGTAGAGTGGGTCATGGGGGCTCTGTGTGTCACATTTGGTCTTGGTCATTCTCTGGATGAGGGTTGCAACGGTCTCTGGAAGTGAGGGAAGGTACTGGAAGTCCTATCATCCATGGTCCCCGTTCTCCAAACTGCACCAGGATGTAGAGTGGGTCATGGGGGCTGTGTGTGTCACATTTATTATTATTATTATTATTATTATTATTATTATTATTATTTCCATCATTTCTACCCCGCTTCTTCTCAACCCCCGAGGGGGGACTCAGAGCTGCCTAACAATGGCAATGATTCGATGCCACATAGTATACATATAATAAAAGCAAACAGTTAAGAATAAAATACATTAAAATACAGCTAGAATTAAAATACATTAAAATACAATCTATTACAAGGGTGGGCAATTACCGGCCCTCCAGGGTTTTGGACTTCAACTTCCAGAAATCCCAGCCAGTTTACCGGCTGTTAGGATTTCTGGGAGTTGAAGTCCAAAACACCTGGAGGGCCGGTAATTGCCCACCCCTGATCTATTATATAAATGGGTTCACGTCATGTGATGTATACCTCAAACAAAGAAACCTTACAACGCGGAAACACAATACTTGCCAACAGAAATAGGCCTCAAGCAAGGTACGTTTGTAGCAAAGAAACTTTCCCCCCAAAACCTAAAAGGCCCCCAAAACAACGAATAAAAATAAAACTACATTTACCAGCATCCTCCGGGGCAGCCAAAGACTCACCCAGCCTCTACATTCTGAACAACATGATTGGCTGCCAATAAGGGCAGATTTGCATAACTGCTGCACTGGCCATCCAACATGAAAATTCCGAACCATAAAAAACTGCCAAAACAGAATAAGGAAAAGGCCTGAGCCAATCCCCAACACAAACACCCAAATCACTTCCAACCGAAAAATTTACACCCCCCAAAAATCACAGACCACCCCCAAAATTGACAGTAAGACTTCATTAACTTGATTTCCCTAACTAGCCCTCACTTACTGGGAAGCTGTTTACGCTCTGAATTGACAGTAAGGCTTCATTAACTTGATTCTCCTGACTAGGCCTCAGCTCATTGGACATTGTGTATGGCCTGAATTGACAGTAAGGCTTCATTAACTTGCTGTTCCTAACTAGGCCTCAGCTCACGGGTCATTGTGTATGGCATGAATTTACAGTAACCTACCTTGGCACACAGAGCCCCGACCATGCATGATGGGACTTGAAGTACCACCATGGAAAATGGGATTTGTAGTACTTCAAAACCCATCATTCCCCACAGACCACTGTGGCCCAGAACCAAGACCAATAAAGACCCAACTTGGCACACCATGCCCCCCATGACCCACACTCCATCCAACTACAGTGGATGATTGGACTTTCTCGCATCTCCTAAAAAGGGCACAGCAACGCGTGCCGGGTACAGCTAGTTAACATTAAAATGCATCGTGTACATTCACAACAGTTAAAACAGTATTCCATCCATAAGCATTAGGTCTTGTCCACCAGATTGCCATCTCAATCCAATCAAAGTGTCGTATCGTGCTAAAGTGCAAACGCTTGGTCCCATAACCAGGATTTCACTTTTTTTCTGAATGCCAGGAGGGATGAAGCTGATCGAATATCAATAGGGAGTGCGTTCCACAGACGGGGAGCCACCACCGAGAAGGCCCTATCCCTTGTCCCCACCAACCGCATTTGAGATGTAGGCGGGAGCGAGAGCAGGGCCTCCCCGGATGATCTCAAGGTACAGGATGGGACGTAGCGGCTGATGCGTTTGGACAAGTAAGCTGGGCCAGAACCGTATAGAGCTTTAAAGGTCAAAACCAGCACGTTGAATTGAGCTCGGAAGTGGACAGGCAGCCAGTGGAGCTGACACAACAGGAGGGTGGTATGCTGCCTGTATGTAGCTCCCGTTAGTAGTCTGGCTGCCGCCCGTTGGGCTAATTGCAGTTTCCGAACTGTCTTCAAAGGCAGCCCCACGTAGAGTGCATTGCAGTAATCTATTCGGGATGTGGCCAGAGCGTGGACCACTGTAGCCAGATCAGACTTCCCAAGGTACGGGCGCAGCTGGCACACGAGTCTTAACTGTGCAAAAGCTCCCCCGGCCACCACCGAGACTCAGCAATGAGTCCAGGATCACTCCCAGGCTGCGAACCTGCATCTTCAGGGGGAGGGTGACCCTCTGGATGAGGGTTGCAGCGGTCTCTGGAAGTGAGGGAAGGTACTGGAAGTCCCATCATCCATGGCCCCCGTTCTCCAAACTGCACCGGGATGTAGAGTGGGTCATGGGGGCTGTGTGTGCCAAGTGTGGTCTTGATCATGTTACCGAACAGAATTTAGGGGGCCCTGCCCAGATGGGGACCAGAGCCCTATACGCCCCTAAACGCGAGGATCACAAAAGAAACCAATCCGGGTGAATCCTTTTAAGAAGTGCTAAAATTCCCTCTAAAAGGTCCCACTAAAATCCCAAATGCAATTGTCTCACCCAGATCCGAAGTGCGCACACCGAGAGAAAAGTCTTTGTCAGCTGAGAAAGGATGCAAGCCAGGGTCCCGAAGTTCGAAAGAGGCTAACATGTTTTATTGAGGCAATACAGGCTTATTTATAGCAGGAGAATCCATTCACATTCGAAATTGGCGCCCGCTTGCTACGTGTGCCTATAATTTCCTGGATCACCCCTGGATCCTTTCTTGAAGATCGGAGTTACATATGCCTCCCTCCAGTCCTGTGGGGCTTCCGTCTGCCTCGTCCTCCTCTCACGACCGGAAGGAGGGAGCGAGGAGGAGGTGGACGGAAGCCACACGCCCGGGGTTGGTGCCGGTTAGGCCAGTTAGTCTAACCTCAGTTCCAGGCAAAGTGATGGAAACCATTATTAAAGAAAACATTACTAGGCACATAGAAGAACAGGCATTGCTGAAGGAAAATCAACATGGTTTCTGCAAAGGCAAATCATGTCTTACTAACTTGATAGAATTCTTTGAGGGTGTAAATAAACACATAGATAAAGGGGACCCAGTCGATATTGTTCACCTTGACTTTCAAAAGGCTTTTGACCAAGTCCCTCACCAAAGGCTCCTAAATAAGCCCTTCAGCCATGGAATCAGGGGACAGGTCTTGTCCTGGATGGGAACCTGGCTAAACTGTAGGAAACAAAGGGTGGTAATAAACGGACACTTCTCTGGGTGGAAAGTGGTGAGAAGTGGCGTACCCCCAAGGTTCAGTTTTGGGTCCGTTACTTTTTAATTTATTCATTAATGATCTGGATGTAGGAGTGAATTCTGAGGTAGCAAAGTTTGCAGATGACACTAAACTGTTCAGGGTAGTTAAAAATGAAACTGACTGTAAAGAGCTCCAGAAAGATCTCTCGAAATTGAGTGAATGGGCAACAAAGTGGCAAATGCATTTTAACCTAAACAAGTGTAAAGTCATGCACATCGGGGCAAAGAACCCCAACTACACTTATCAACTGATGGGGTCAAAGCTTTCGAGACAAACCAGGAAAGGGATCTTGGGGTCTTGGTGGACAGCTCAATGAAGATGTCAACCCAGTGCAGCAGCAGTGAAAAAGCAAATTCTATGCTTGGCATGATCAGGAATCGAAAATAGGTCGTCAAATGTTGTATTGCCTCTCTACAAATCTATGGTGAGGCCACATCTGGAGTACTGTGTACAATTCTGGTCTCCGCACCTCAAGAAGGATATAACGGAACTGGAAAAGGTACAAAGAAGGGCAACAAGAATGATCCAAGGGATGGAGCGGCTCCCTTATGAAATCAGGTTGCAACGCCTTGGTCTTTTCAGCCTTGAAAGACGGCGTCTAAGAGGTGACTTGATCAAAGTGTATAAAATCATGCATGGGATAGAAAAGGTGAATAAAGAAAAAATATTTTCTCTGTCACACAACACTAGGACTAGGGGGCACTCCCTAAAGCTCCAAGGTAGGAAAGTTAGGACTAATCAAGGGAAATATTTCTTCACCCAGAGGGTCATTGGGTTATGGAACTCACTTCCAGAGGAGGTTGTGACAGCTGTCAGCCTGGACAGCTTCAAGGCAGGATTAGACAGATTCATGGATACCAAGGGTACTTTCCTTTGCGGTCTGCAGGGCTCGCCTTGGACTGCCCTCCTCTCGGCCTTAGCTCTTCTGAGAAGGGGTTGGAGTTGGTAGAGGAGGCAAGGTCGGCCAGGGGACTACAGTTCCCAGAAGGCCCCGTGTGGCCATTTTTTTCTTTTCGTGCGTTGTCTCCGCCCTGTTTCCTGGTGAGTCGCGGGGCCTTATGGGAATGGTAGTCCGGCGTCCGTGGCCTTCTCCCTCGCCGTTTTGAACCCGGGGCGTGCCGCTCTCCTCCTTGGCCTCTGCCGTCGGTCTCAGGAGTGCTTGGGAAGCGGCAGAGGAGGGGAGCATGGCGTCGGCCGTGCTGATCAGGTTCGGGAGTGGCGTAGAGGCGGCGAAGGAGGTCGATAAGGCAGCGGAGGAGGTGTGTGTGCGTGTTGTTTTTTCTGTGGGGTAGTGGGCAGGTATGGAGGGGGCTTGTGGTTTGGGGCTTGCTGCGATGCGTTTTGTTGTTGCGCATGGTCGTTACTGTGATGTTTTGATGGCGTGCATTTTGTGTGTTCGGGGTTTTTGCGCATGCGTAGTAATGTTGTGTTTCGGGGGAGGTTTTGGGGGTGTTGTGTGGTGTTTCTGGGAGTTTTCGTGGGCGGAGTAGGGACCTCGGGGTATGGATGAGTGGCCCTGTGATTTTCGTGTGTGTGGGACATGTAGTTTTGGCGTGCATTTGCCCCGTTGCACGACCACTTCCCTTTTATATATATAGATAACAACTAATAGCTTATTCTGGTACAAAGCTTGGTTTGGTATAACTCTTCCGAGGAGGCACAACTTTAAAAGGTTACGAATTCTAGTTATGGCAAAACCAAAGTTACAATAGCCTAACTATTGTCATCAACCAGCTAGATTAGCTTTTCACTCTCTCAATACATAGGCACACTGGCCTTCTTCAGACACTTTGTCTTCTTTTAGCCTTCAGGCTTTCTCTAAACTAACTGACTCACAGGTTCAGTTAACCAAGACTGTATTCTCCCAGCCTTAAACTCGATTCCTAACCCTGCTCTCTCTCTCGAGCTGGTCAGACTTAACCACTCACTTTGAGCTCTTCCCTCTCTAAACTCTTAACTCTCTCTCTGAGCTCCTCACACACTGAGCTCCTAACCCTCACTGACTAGAATTCCCTCCTTGGTCTTGTCGGAAGCCTCTTGGCTCCTCCCACTACAGCTTCAGAGCCAAGTTGCTATGGCAACTTCGCTCTCCCTGCAGAAATGTGCTCTTAATATCAGCTCTCTCTCTCTCTCCTGCTCACTCTCTCCCAACATTACCATACATATTCATTTATATAATCCAATTAACCACTTCAACACAGAGAGTTTTGGTCAAACAGAGAGCATGGTTTCTTTGTTTCAAATGTCTGGTTTGAACTAGTTTTATTGCAATCACGTACGGGGGTCTGAATCCCATAGAAGCGATTATATTTATGAGCATATGGTTATGTGTGTGGCCGATCATATGGCCCCGTTGACGGGCAAGCTCCAAAGTCAACGGAACCATATGTAGGCAGACCCAGGTATTTGTTGCAGGGGGGAATTGTCCCTACGAAGGACCCCGGCATCTTGCCTATACTGTTTGTGCAAGGGAAGGTGAAAGGGTTGGTAAATGTAGCAGCATGTTAACATTAGGAACTCCCTGCTGGGAGGTTTTCTTGGACACAAAGTAGTCATAAAGGAGAACACAAAAGGGAAAAAAACTTAAACAAGACACTGTGGATATGGGGGTGATTCCCACAATCATCATACACATTCCCCGATGCAGCCCCCTACAGAGAGGATAAGATCACATTAGGCAAACAAGACAGTTGCTGCATCTCTCTGGGAGCCATAGTTCCTTAAGGTCTGGGGGAGTAAAAGCCAGAGCCCTGGCTTTCTGAAAGGGTCCTTGGAGAGTCCATGAAAAAAGGGTCCATAGCCATCCCTTTGGTGCGGGAGGGCTTTTCAGGAGAAAAAAGGACCTTTGCAGACTATAAGGTCCGCGGAGAGTGAGTGTCCACTGGCAGCCCCCTCAGTGCAGGGCTGGCGGAGGCAGGGAGAGTTTTTGTGGAGAAAGAGCCGGAGAAATAGAGAGTCCAAGACTGAGTCCTTTGGTGAGCTACTCATCCCAAGCCAAAAGGATCGGTGGCCATGCTGGGTTCCCCTGCACGGCCTGGTCCCTGTGGTACTTCTTTACAGCAGATCCGCCAAGGCGGGAACCTTCCTGGTCCTGGATTCCTATAGATCAGGGGTGCTCATTACGGTGATCGCGAGCACCTAGTCGATCTTCGGCCCTCTTCTAGGTGATCTTTGGGTCTCACCAGCTGGATGGCGCGCTCTTGCCATGTGCGCGCACGCATGCTCCCGCCGCTGCCTTCTGCCTGCGCGGGGCTTCTTTCGCCAAAATGAGGCTTTAGTGGGCAGGCCCTGGCGCTCGTCTTGCCATGCACGGTGTGTTGACGTGAACGCCCATTGGTTGCTGCTGGGAGGGGCGGGAGCAAGGCGAAGGCACGCGCAGAGATAGGATGTAAGGCTGTGGGAGGGATGGAGGGAATGTGTGTGTGTGTGTGAGAGAGAGAGAGAGAGAGAGAGAGAGAGAGAGAGAGAGAGAGAGCCAAGGAGAGAAGAAAGAAATCCAGGGAACTTTTTTGGATCCTTTTGACAGGCAGGCAGGCGGGCGCTGGAAGGAGGGGGGGGGAGGGAGAGGGGGAGGGAGGGAGAGAGAGGCGAAGGAGGCCGGGCAAAGTGGGGCAAAGCCAAGCAAGCCCCGCCGCAAACCCTGCTGCTGCCCTCGGGACTCCCATTCCAAGCCGAGACCTGGGCGAGCGAGCTGTGTGGGGCTGCTTTCTTTCCTTGGTTGGGGGTGAGGAGGTAGGGCTCCGCCGTGATCCTGGGGCTGAACCCGAGGAGGAGGGGGCTGCGGGGATGGAGACTCCACGTGCTGCTGCTGCTTGTGCCCTCGCCGCCTTTCTCCTTCGAGGGCAAGTGAGGTCGAGGCAGAGTCTCCATCCTCGCAGCCCCCTCCTCCTCGGGTATCCCTGTGCGCACTTTCGCCTTGCTCCCCCCCCCCCCAGCAGCAACCAATGGGCGATCACGTCAACACACCGTGCATGGCAAGACGAGCGCCAGGGCCCGCCCACTAAAGCCTCATTTTGGCCAAAGAAGCCCCGCGCAGGCGGAAGACGGCAGCGGGAGCACGCACATGGTGGAGGAGCGGGAGTGCGCGCACGCGTGCGGCGGAGGACCGGGAGCATGCAGATAGATCTTTTCGACTTGGTTGTTAGAAAGGTAGCTCGCAAGCTGCAAAAGTGTGGGCACCCCTGCTATAGATGGTACACGGCTTTTGGCTGCAATCATCCAGGGAGAGTTGGAAGCGGGTTGAAAAGTAATGAAGAACAGGGAAATTGAGTTCGTGGTACTTGAGCAAACTAGGTCTTCCAATAGTGTCCTGGCAGTGCCACACATCCCCCCTGTCAAAATTCCTCTGGGCCATTCAGCCCGCAACGCTGCCGATTTTGAGCTCAGCTTTGCTGGAGTGTTGATGGGACTGCGCCGAAGCCGCTCCCCGCCCCCTCCTTCGCAACAGCTGAGAGTAGTTGTCCTGAGATGAACTCCAGAGCGGGGAGCGAGTGAGTGAAAATGCCAGTGCGGTTTGCCTCCCCAGGCCAGAGGAAAGTTAGAATGGGGAAAATCAAGATAGTGGGAACAGATGGGAGAGTGCGAGAGTGCTTATGCAACAGAAATGGGGTTCCTAGATGGAACTTTTCTTTGGCGGATACTGGTTACATTGAAGTCTATGGGATCTCCGCAACCGCGGATCTCCCAAGCATGCCCCCACTCCCTCGGGAAAACAAAATGGCGCGCGGGAGGGGGCTGGCTGCATCGCGGCCGGCCTGCTGGGCCCCCCTAGTGGCCTGAAGCATGGCGGACGAGGCGAGGAGGGACAGAAGACAAGGTAAGAGGAAGTGGTGGCTTCAAGCCCTATTATGTTTTTTTTATTGCATTTCAGTTACAGGAATAAAACTTGGGGCCATCGGGGGCAGGAGGGGAGGGGAGGGGGGTGAGGGTAAGACACAGGAGGGTTGAGGGTACACAATAGGCTCCCGTCCAGTTGGCTTGGTCCCCCAAAACTGGGTATCCTGCGCATTCTCTTATGGCCTTTTATGCCATCTTAGTCCCCTACCGTTGTTGCCCAACGGACGAGATCATCGGCTGATCTTGCCTATAGTCTTTGAGCTTAATTCATTTATATATCTGCAGACTTTAGCCCAGTTCGTCTTATCCTCGCTGCTGCGGTCGTTAATCATACTCCTTAAGTTATCAAGGTCCATGATTTCCCTGATGCGGACAAACCAGTTCTTCACTGATATCGGACCTTCCCTTTTCCAGTTCTGGGCAATTTCCATTCTTGCCGCTGTAGCTAACATAAAAAAGATCTTATCCTCATTGCTATCCCAATTCCTGTCCATAATATGGAGCAAATAAAAGTCCGGGTTCATTTCGAATTTAACCCCCAAAATGTTTTCCACATGGAGGTGGATCTCCCCCCAGAATTTCCTCAGGATCTTACAATGCCACCAACAGTGCATAAAACTGCCCTTGTCCTTCTTACACTTCCAACATAGATCACTCATTGTCGGATAGCATCTGGCTAAGCTCACCGGTGTGTGGTACCAGTGGTAATACATTTTGTACCAATTTTCTGTCACATGAGAAAAGCCCAGTTGCCTAACTTTAACCTTCCAAAGGGTTTTCCACTCCTGTAGCATAATGGAGTGTCCCAGTTCCTGGGCCCATCGTGTCATTGTGTCCTTAACAGTTTCAGTTTCTGTCTCCCATTCGAGGAGTTGACTATATAAGAGACTTATTGTCTTATTATGTGATTTCATTATTTTCTCCCACACCGTGGGCTGCGTGTTAAAGTTCATTCGTGCATCCCGTTTGAACCTTTCTTTGCATTGAGCGTAGTGAAACCAAGACAGGTCGATGGACTGATCTCGTAGTGCTTCCAACGATTTAAGTGACCACTCCGACCCCACTTTGGTGATCAGCTGTTCATATGTATACCACTTGCTGGTTGGGAGTTCCCTAATCTGTTGAGCTTCCTGTGGCGATATCGCCTGTATCATAGAGAACCCGTTAGAGAGTTTTGGGTTATGGATGAAGAAAATAATAGAGTTTGGAAAGGTGGCGGGCCTAAAGGTTAATATGGATAAAACAAAAATCCTGACCAAAAACGTTAACCCGGGAAGGAGATCCCTTCTACAAGAAATATCTAAATGCGATTTGGTGAGGAAAATAAAATACCTGGGTATACAACTCACGGCGAGGAATAATCAGCTCCTCCAAAATAACTATGTTCCAGCTTGGGTAGAGATTTTAAAAAAAACTAGAAAGGTGGAAATACCTTAATTTGAACTTGCTGGGTAGAATTTCAGCAATTAAGATGGGAGTTCTCCCGAGGCTAATGTTTTTATTTCAGAACTTACCGGTTATTAGATCATGTCTTTGTTTTAGAACCTGGAGAACTGATGTACTTAAATTCGTGTGGCGTTCAAAGAAGGCAAGAATTAAATTCAGTATCCTCTGTGACCGCCGGGAGAGGGGAGGATTGGGGCTTCCCGACTTCCAATTGTACCACGATGCGGCTGTGTTAAGTTGGGTGAAAGATTGGGCCACTCTGAAAGACAATAACCTGCTGGCAGTGGAGGGTTTTGATTTGCGCCGGGGGTGGCATGCCTACCTCTGGCATGACAAGGCGCTTGTTGAAAAAAAATTCTCGAACCATTTTATCCGGGCATCACTTCTCAGGTCCTGGAACAAATATAAAGACCGGTTTTATCAAGCCCTATTATGTTGATGTGTTTGTGTATTTGTGTACTTTTAAAAAGTTTTGGTGGCGGTGTTGGGGAAAGGAGGCGAGGCCTACACAGGCGAATGAAGCCTGTGTAGGAGTGAATGGGAAAAAGTGGGGCGGGAGAAAAAACGTTTCTTAACTGTTATTTTGGCGCGTGTTGGTGTGTTTTAAAAGTTCTTTTTTTGGCGGTGAAAAAGGGGGAAGAGTGACTGGGCCTGCAGGAAGGAGTGTAGCCTGTGTAGCAGTAGATGGGAAAAGGCCATTAGCGTCCTGGCCCAATAAGCAGTGGGGAATGTTGGTCTTGTTCTGTCATTGTTGGGGGCCGCAAAGTGTTTTGTCCTTAAACTCCCACCATGTCTGACTGCTTCGGGCCTTTTCCTTATCCCCCTCTGCCACTTTAGAGTGTCGGAATGTTGGTGGTGCTGGCCAATCAGAGGCGTTATGCAAATAATCCCACAGTGGCAACCAATCAGAAAACTGCCACATATCCTTCCGCCCTCCGCACACATACATACAAACATTCACTTTTATTATATACATACATAGATAGATAGATATTCATTCTCATATGAAAGGCTTGTGAAAACTATAACGGTCCCTAAATTATAATGAATGGGTTAATGAAATAAGTTAGTGCTAAAATGCTAACTTAAAAGTGCCTCTCTTGGTTGAAGGTAATGAGAGGAAGAGGCCAAGGAGACGGATCCAGTAAAATAGTAAAAAAAATAAACATTTCCAAGCAGAGAGGCTCAATTTGTTTCTTGGAAACCTGTGAATGCTTCAGCCTCCCGATGCTCCCAGGTTCGCTCACTGCCCAATTCACCGACGTGGAGCTTCCGGCATTCGCCCTTCCTTTGCCTCGGGGAGGATCTTTGGGGGAGGGAAAGAGGAGAAAGAGCTGCTAGGAGGGGAAGAGTGCCAATTTCCCACGGCACACCTGCTGATCGCTCACGGCACACTTGTGTGCCATGGCATGCTGGTTGGGAAACACCGCTGTAGAGATAGAAAGGAGTATAGAAAGCATAGATGTGTTCTGGAGGGTTTTTGGAGAGTTGATGAAGTTTCTTCTTGTTGGTTTTAGATATTTAAATCATTCATTAATGTCCATTATTTTTCTTAGCTTCAATTTCCCGACGCTTCCTTATAGAGCCTAAAATAGGAAAGTGCATTAGATATTTGAAATAGTGTATATTAAATGCCCTAGCCCTTCTATTCCTGAATGTTTACATTTCCAAATCTACATTACATTCCCTTTTACAATATTCTTGAAGTCATACCCAGTCCCACTTGGTGTTTCCCTTTTCGCTATTGCTTCTTTCTCTTAACACCTCTGTTAGCTTTTCCATTTGGCTGGTTTCTATAAGTTTCTAACACACACACACACACACACAAAACAGATATAGAAATATTTAAACAATAAAGAAATATTCAAACAATGAAGAGATGCAATGTGCTAATCTAAAAATCGTATTTCAATGAACCAAATCTTTATGTATAATATTACTAGCTTGGGGACCCGGCGGTGCCCGGGTCATTTGAGAAAGGCGTGTGCCAAGGTTGATCCTTATCATAAGTGTACGTGGCTCATAGTGGTTTCAGGAAGTTAGTGAAGGTACTGCGAGTCCCATTATCCATGGTGTACCCTCCTCCACAGTGCAGCAGGATGTAGAGTGGGTCATGGAGGCTCTGTGTGGCAAGTTTGGTCTTGATCCATCATTCTTGGGAGTTGCAGTGGTATCATGAAAGTACTGAAGGTACTGGAAGTCCCATCATCTATGGTCCTGCCTCACCCAAATTGCAGTAGGATGTAGATTGGGTCAAGGGGGCTCTGTGTGCCAAGTTTGGTCTGTATTGGTGAATGGATGAGGGTTGTATTGTTTGTAGGAAGTGAGTGAAGGTACTTCAAGTCCCATCATCCATGGTCCATTTCACACAAAACTGCACCAGGATGTAGAGTGGGTCATGAGGGCTCTGTGCGCCAGGTTTGGTGTTGATCAGTCATTGGATTAGGTTTGCAGCAGTCTTGGAAAGTGAGGGAAGGTACTGCAAGTCCCATCATCCATGGTCTGCCATCCTCCAAACTGCAGCAGGATGTAGAGTGGGTCATGGGGGCTCTGTGTGCCAAGTTTGGTTTTCATAGGTGTTTGTTGGGGGCCGCAGTGGTCTGTGGTAGCAGAGGGGTGTGAAAGTACTACAAATCCCATCGTCCATTGGCACCCCCCCCCCCAAAATACACCAGGACGTGAAGGAAGTAATGGGGGTTATGTGTGCCAAGTGTGGTCTCGTTCAGTAATTGCATGAGGGTCGCAGCGAACTTAGGAAGTGAGTAGAGGTAGTTCAAGTCCCATAATCCATGGTCTGCCATCCTCCAAAGTGCACCAGGACGTAGAGTGGGTAATGGGGGGGGGGTGTGCCAAGTGTGGTTTGTATTGGTCCTTTGAGGTGGCCACAATGGTCTGTGGGAACCGAAGTGTAGGAATGTACTACAAATCCTATAATCCGTGGTCTATCTTCCCCAAACCGGACCAGGGGTCTGGGGGAGTATGTGTACCAAGTTTGGTGCAGGTCCATCACCCGCGCCGGTCGCTGTGGCCTGTGAAAGTGGCAGCCAATCAGAACCCTGCCACATACATACATACAAACCCACATACAAACATACAAACATTCCGCTTTATTATATATAGAGAGAAGATTATTAGACAAAATTCATGTCATTCGAAACAGCGCGTCAATGTCGTAAATGAAGACAGTGACGATTTAGTCAATAGCTCAACGTCAATAACAGTTCAATAACAGTCCTCAATGGGAACAAACTTAAATCAGAGTTCAGTGTTAAATCAAAAGTTCAATTCTTAAAGGAGTGAAAATCGTAACGGTAAATCCAAGC